>JBBPKD010000363.1:0-22583 GCA_038089075.1 Singerocomus inundabilis
GACAACCTGGATATAGTCACACGAGAAAGCCCTTTCCCTTGGTTTAGCCCCGTAGAACGATGCCAGGTCGCCCGACAGGACCACGGAGATAGTTGAGGCAGTGTAGCTCTCTTGCGTTCGCAACAGTATATAAGGGACTGTGTTTTGGCGGTTGTTTCTTAGCCTAATCTACTTGGATAATCGCCTGCAAAGGAGTGAGTCCACTCAAGATTACCCTCTACTCTCTATATCTCCAGTTCAGCCAGAAGTCCTGTAGCAATTGAGCATCAATCCTCTGCCAAGTTATACATCAATAGTACACTATATTGTTCCAGTTGTTGTTTTCTAGTATTCTGCCTTTGTAGTTGCAACACAGGGTCAGGCTTAAATTTTAAGTCCAGACTCATACCAGTTATCAGAGAGCAGTTTAGCATGGTTTTCACATCAGCTAGATTGTGATGTGCCAGTTTCTAATGCCAGAGATTGAGATCCAGAGGAGTAGTGGTGGCAGCAAATGCTATTTAGTTGTAAAATGCAATCAGACTAGGGTTTGAATCCAGGACCTTCTAAATTTCAACCAGATGCTCTACCACTGAGCTATATGATCAAGGTTCATAGTATCAACATTACATTGGTGTTGTAATGCTGTAGGGAATGCCTACTCATAGGTGTAATACCTGTCTATAGTGCTCTTAAAGGTCTTATAGTTCCAGCACTTTATAAAGTCTTATGTATAGGAACTGCCTATTTTGGGTGGGCTTACAAAGACATGCCTAAGATTACACTATAGCCAACAGATGTATACTCAGCCAGGTGTTGCAACTGCAAAGGAGCAGACACTGCCTAATCTATGACTCTGTGGTCCTGTCAGGTGACTTGGCGTCTTCATACAGGGCTAAACCTAGAATGGTCAGATATAGAGAGTGCTGGACAGCAGAAAGGGAATGCAGATAGAAAGAGGGGGCTGACAGCAGGAGGGCCCACTTCAACGAGATCTTCTAGTGTACTATTGCAATGCTATAGTAGCAATCGTACTTTTGCAATGATACTCTGTCTTCCTCCTAACACTGGCAACTGCTTGACAGCATAATCATTAATGAGCCAGAAGGGCTCTTGGGTAATTGCATGATTGTCTGGAGGGAATCACTCTGTAGACCGCTATGACCCCTAGCCACACAGGCTATCTGGAAATAACTTAGTAAACTGGTAAAGACTGGTTTGTGTACTGCAAGACGGGGATAAGTCTTGACACAGGATATGAGTTTGCTGGCTGGTTGGACTGGAAGAGGTAGAGGTTGGCTTTATCTCCAGCTAACCTCACTCCCGGGCACCATTGCTGGCAGGTGGGCGAATAGTCAGCGACTACTTGTGCTTAAACATCACTAGGCCACCTATTGCTAGGCAAGGTAGGAGAGGTAACAAGTGGATTAGGCTGGGGGGACATCAGCCAACTCACAACCCCTTATATACCTTACAAAGGATGGGTCTAGGGTATACGGTATTACTGAATATAGTACTAGGGTAGAGGGTAAGTGTCCATGAGGATGCAGCTAGGCATACCTCGATGCAAAGGTAAGGCTAGCCCTGAAAAGATCAGAATGGAAGGGCATAGCAATAAGATGGAATGGAAGATCAATCACAAAGTGTGAAAGATCAAGAAAGAGATCGTGGCAGAGATCCATCTAGGATCTTGCAGGGTCATAAGGATAATCATACTGATTGGAGGGTAAGGCGGAGGTGAGGATAAGGCATGATAGCCTTGAGGAGTGATTGAGAGTTAGGGGTGATTGGTGTGATGTTGTGAAAGAGTGAAGAGGGTGAAAATGTGAAAATGTGACAGGGAGGAGAGTGATAATGTGAAGGGGCGGAAGGGTCATGTGATCAGGGAAAAGATAAGGTCATAGGATTGAAGTACAATCCCAAGTTCATAACACCAGGGGGATAGTTTCACCATCCAGAAATGCACAGATCTGGTTTCTAATGCTAGCCACAAACAGAAGGTTGCCAGCAGGTTTTTTAAAGCTCATTCACATGTTGTTGATGTTGATAGTGAATCCCTTTTGGCAGAAGAGATGTAGGACTGACAAAAGGTTGGAGCACAGGTCTGGGACATGCAGAACATCTGTAAATTCAAGATTTTATAGCTTTCTGCCTTCTATAACATGTCATATACCACATATCAAGTCAACTCCAGTACCTCTGTACCATCTCTGCTATACCTCTGGTCCATTTTCCTCCATCTCTCCTATACTTACTCCACTTTGGACTTGTACTTACCCATTTCCTTTGACTCTGTTTTCCTTACATTCTCATATGTTACTCATACCTTACATTTCATTTCTCACTTAGTTAGAACTCTGATACTAGTGCTCACTTAGGAGCACAGCTCTGAGGCTGTGCCCCAGCATAGTCTTACCTCCAACCCCTTTGGTATATAGTATGACCCAACTCTAGACTTAGTCATCTGAGTCTCTCCATATATAAACCCTATAGTCATATCTTGTATACTTTAGTCTGAAATCAACTTAACTTAACATGCTTGCCACTTGCCTTCTAAAGTCATAAATCAACTTTTCATTACACTTACCCTCCAACCTCTGACCCTTCATAAATTCAGAACACTGGATTCTATACAAGGGTGCATTATATACAGTAAGTGAATAAATCATTGCAATGTTTGACCTCAATTCAATACATAAAGCATATTTGGGAATTGTGCTTAGTGTTGGTGAGATAAATTAATGTACATATTCTTGACTACATCATTGCCCCCTAGGTCATGTGATTCCACTCAGGGCCTGCAAAGATATAGCCATTATAAAACAGTAACCTCATTGCAACAATTTATTCACTTTTGAATTATGCATGAGATTTTATGTATATATGTGAATATTTGCATTTGTTTGATACTATAAACAAATATATACTATGTCTGAGTTTCAAACAGTTCCCACACTCCTTTTTTTCCTACTTTTACCATCATAAAATCTCTTTTTATTAATCAAAAGCTACTATTCTGGCTCAGCTTTATGCTGGACATTCTACCTGATCTATTGCCTCTTATATGGGCCTCAATGTCTCTACTGTGTCTATGCTTTACTCCCAAGAGTGCCCAAACCTAGAAAAGTCCTCTGGTGGTTACTCATCCAAACTTTCTCCTATTAATATTCAGCATAGTATTCATTTTTTTTCAAGTGACAAGGTAGAAACTGCTGTTCAGGTTGCCAAAACTCTTTCCAACATTATTAACCAATCTCTCAATCCTAATACAGTATGCCAGCACTTGAAAAAGTCTGGTATAAAAGCTGTAGCCAAAAAGAAATCACCTTTACTTTTTGCCAAATATCACATAGCTTATTTGGACTTTGCCTATACCCATAAAGATTGAACTACAGAGAACTGAAAGCATGTCATTTGGTCAGATAAGACCAAAATCAATTGCCTAGGGTCAGATGGTTACAAATGGGCATGGAAAAAGCCAGATAAGGGCCTTAGTAATAGGTTAGTAGAGAAAACTATGAAGTTTGAAAGGGAATATGGGGCTGTATAACTTGGCAAGGAGTTGGCTATGCTGCTAAGATTGATGGTAGGATGAATGAAGATCTCTACCTCTAAATTTTGAAGGATGAGCTGCAGAACTCCATATATACTATGATCTTAATCCTTCTAATGTCATTTTTTAGCAAAACAATAACCCCAAGCATACATGCAAAAAGGTCAAGGAATGGCTAGATGAACAGGAATTCAAGACTATGATATGGCCTGCCCAGTCTCCTGATATTAACCCTATTGAACACCTATAGGGATATGTCAAAAAAAGGCATGAAGAGTATAAGAATGTTTCTAATAAAATAGTGAAGTTATGGGGGAGGACTCAAGAAAATACCAGCTGAGGAGTGTTAGAAGTTGATTCAAAGCATGCCCAGAAGGATTGAGGCCGTGATTAGAGCAAAAGGAGGCCATATCAAGTACTAATAATACTCAAATATCAAAAGTAAATAAACCATTGCAATGAGGTTACTGTTTTATAATGGCTATATCTTGGCAGGCCCTGAGTGGAATCACATGACCTAAGGGGCAATGGTGTAGCCAAGAGTATGTACATTAATTCATCTCATCGACACTAAGCACAATTCCCACATATAATTGCAATATGCTTTATGTATTGAATTGAGGTCAAATATTGCAATGGTTTATTCACTCACTGTAGGTGATAGAATAGTCACTGGTACTCTTCAGATAGTGCAATAAGTGTTTGACAGCCAACCAATGAGTTCAGCCAGGATTCAAGTTAAATATGGCCAAAACACCAATAGTGTGGGCAATATCTGGATGAGTGGTGGTGGCTAGATACTATTAAGTTCAGGATAGCCACAGCTAGTGCTGAGTGTCAGAAACTAAAGAACAATTGACACTCAGCACACATATATATGTGTAAATGCCTGTAAACAAATCAACACAACATCACATTGTCCTGAATAGAACTCAAGTGCTTAACAGCACAAAGAAGGAAAGAAAGGCAGTAGTGTTGTAACACTATGTCAAAAATATGAAGAGAAAGGTGCAAAGGCACATTATCAACACTCCCCCCTGACCATGCATCTTTTGCAGTCAACTAGCTCCCCCTGAATGCATTAAGTCCCAGCAGTTTTCAGAAATGCTTCACTTTGGGCTTAGACAGCACTTTTGTCAACAAATCTGCACTTTAATGCTCAGTGGACACAAATTGCAGAGCAATGACCTTGTCTTTAACAGCATTCCTCAGCCAGTAATGGCAAAGGTCTAGCTGCTTTATCCTGCCATGGTGCTTTGGATTCTTTGCCACAGAGATTGCAAATTGATTATCTATGAACAAGGAGGATGGGTCTGAGACAGGCAGACACAGCTTAGAGAGAAGATTGTGCAACCATTTGACTTCCTTGCCAGCCTGGACAGCTAACATGTATTTAGCTTCAGTGGTAGATAGCACAACAACAC
Organism: Singerocomus inundabilis; assembly: GCA_038089075.1. Classification (NCBI taxonomy): domain Eukaryota; kingdom Fungi; phylum Basidiomycota; class Agaricomycetes; order Boletales; family Boletaceae; genus Singerocomus; species Singerocomus inundabilis. The sequence continues at coordinate 4,957 of JBBPKD010000363.1, forward strand.
TCTGCAGCTTAGAGGACCAAAAAATCACACCAGAAGCCATTGTGAGTACATAACCACCTGTAGAGTGATCAGAATCCTTGCAGCCACCATGATCAGCATCAGAGAATGCTACAAATGGCTCAGAGGATGTAGAAGAAGTGGAGTAGATGATGGTGTAGTCAGAAGTGCCCTTTAGATAGCATATTAGGTGTTTAATAGTGAGCCAATGAGTCCAGTCTGGATTGGAGTTAAATCTAGCCAAAACTCCAACAGTATAAGCTATATCAGAGCAAGTGGTGGTTGCCAGATACATCAATGTGCCAATAGCAGCCTGATATGGCACCTGTTTTATTGCTTTAAGTCCTTCAACATTGAAAGGGCTCTGAGTACAAGACAAGCACAGATTAGGCTGTATGTTAAACTTGAGTTGGACGCTGCTCCGAGGGGAACTCCGGAGGTCCGGAGTTAAGGGGTTTGGATGGGACTTGGCTTCACCTTATGTGGTGCACCCTTGCACAGGATGTATGGCGATGTTGGGGTGATAACCCTTGTTGGCGAAGAATGGAGACACACCAGTGGTGGTGTTTGGAGCATTGTTGTAAGCGAACTCCACAAGGGGCAGGAATTCGGACCAGTTGTCTTGCTGGTAGTTACAATAGATGTGAAGGTATTGCTCCAGCGTCTGGTTCATGCATTCTGTTTGGCCATCGCCCTCTGAGTGGTAACTGGAGGTAAAGTGGAGGTGGATGTCAAGGGCTTTACCTAGTGAGTGGAAAAAGTGGGAGATGAACTCTGAGCCTCGATCAGAGGTGATGTGTGAGGGAACTCCGTGCTTCGAAAAGACATGGAGAAGGAAAAGTTTAGCTAACTCCGGAGATGTCACCTTATTGTTGGTTGGGATGAAAATACATTGTTTGGACAGTCTGTCCACGATGACGAGGATTGTGGTGTGGCCGGAGGATGGAGGGAGTTGTTCAATGAAGTCCATGGAGATTGAATTCCATGGCTTCTCGGGAATTGGAAGTTGTTTGAGTAGCCCGTAGGGCTTGTGTTTTGGTATCTTGGCTCAAGTGCAGGTTGTACAGGACGCGACGTACTCTTTGATGAAGGTCCAGATGCCCGGCCAAGTATATTCTTAACGAATTAGCTCTAATGTTCGATTTTGTCCAAAATGACCAGAGAGTGGGTGGTCATGTTTATATCAGAGGACACAGAGGCAGAGATCATTGGCATCAGGGACGTAGATGCAATTGTCAAGGCATAGGAAGCCTTTGAAGTTGATAGACCAATGAGAGTCAGAGGATTTGGAGGTGGACATGTGGAGGGAGGAGATGGGGTCAGAGGGAAGAGCGGAGAGGATGTCATTGTGTAGGGACTCAATGTCAAACAGCGTACTGGCCTGGAGGACCGGAGCTGCTAGACATGATGCCCTGAGGGATGACATGAGCTGCTCTTGGGTGAAGACGGAGTGGAAATTCTGAGGGTTGACCAGAGTGTAGTCTCTATCCCCCTCTTTAGGATAGATGTCCCAGCATCTAGTGAGGGAGTTGGGCTTGGCACCTAACTTTCCAGGATGGAAACAAACTACCATGTTGAACTGTGAGAGGAACTCCGACCACCGGGCTTGGCACTGAGTAAGGAGTTTGGAGGTGGCAAAGTACTCCAAGTTTTTGTGGTCAATCACTACATTGACTGGAGTTCCAGAGCCCTCAAGGTAGTGCCGCCAAGTCTGGAAGGACTCGAAGATGGCGAGCAATTCCTTGTCATGGGTGTCATAATTGAGCTCAGGAGCGGAGAGGGTGCAGGAGAAATAAGCTATTGGGTGGACTTCATTGTCCGGGCAGCAGAGGGAAAGGATGCCAGCGATGGCATAATCGGAGGCATCTGTCTTGACAATTAGTGGGGCATCGGGGACCCAGTGGGTGAGGATGGGAGTGGAGGTGAAAGCATCTTTAAGATGCTGGAATGTGGAGTGGCAGGCTTCATCGAAATTCTAAGGGGTACCCTTGCGGGTGAGGCAAGTGAGCAGGACAACAAGCCCGGAGTAATCAGCGATGAACTGCTGATAGAAATTAGCAAACTCAAGGAAGGACTGAACATCTCAGACCTTGTGAGGCTCAGGCCAATCAATGATGGCCTTTACCTTGTCAGGGGACATGGTCAGTCCAGATGGAGAGAGTTGGTACCCAAGGTACTCAGTCGAGTCTGTGTGGAACTCGCACTTCTCGGGCTTGGCATAGAGTCCATGCTTTCAGAGGCGCCAGAGGACTTCCCGGACATGCTCTTTGTGTTTTGCGCAGTCCTCTGAGAAGATAAGGATGTCATCGAGGTACACGATGACAGAGACGTCAAGGAGATCTGCAAAGATTGAGTTTACAAATTGCTGAAATGCCGCAGGGGCATTGGTGAGACCAAATGGCATAACAAGCCATTCGTATGACCCATAGTGCATGCGGAAAAAAGTCTTCCACTCATCTCTGTTGGTGATGCAGACCAGGTGGTACGCATGCTGGAGATCGAGTTTTGTATATATATGGGCACGACTTGGGGCATCAAGGAGGTCAGAGATGTGAGGGAGTGGGTAGCAGTCCTTCTTCATGATCTTGTTGAGTCTGCGGAAATCTACACAGAGGCGAAGGGAGCTGTTCTTCTTGCGAACAAAGAGGACAGGGGCTGCATGAGCGGAGGAAGATGGGCAGATGAAGCCGTTGGCGAGGTGTTCGTCGAGGAATGTCCAGAGAGACTCAAGTTCGGAGGTGGAGAGGGAGTAGGTGGTACCTATAGGAGGGGAAGCTCCTTCTTCCAAGTCAATCTTTAGGTCGAAGTCGCGATGTGGAGCAAGCTGGAATGCTTTGCTCTTACTGAATACATCTGCGAAATTATGGTACTCTGGGGGAACTCTAGAGAGGTCGACTGGTTCGGAGCTAACAGAGGTGGAGCGGAGGTCGCTTTCAGGTGGGCAGAGTGTCATTGCAAACTGCACTGAGCCTTGAAGGTGACATGCGAGTGCGAAAGCAGGTGCACTGACAAGCGCAATAGGCAGAGCCTTGCGTTCAGAGAAACTTGGTGTATCAGAGGGAACGGAGTCAGCCATAGGAGTGATGTCCAGAGGCTGCAGAGTTGAGCTTGGGATTGCTGGCATGGGTGGTTCTGGTGCTCGGAATGAAATACTGCTTGAAACCCAGTCAATCAATGGATTAAAGCGGGTCAGCCAGTTGTGTCCCAAAACGATTGAACATGAGCCGTCTAGTGAAGTGACATAGAATGTCGTCAGAGTGATATCACCGGAGGGAAAGCGGATGGAGAGGTCGAGGGCTTGAGTGATTGTGGAGTTGGATGTTCTGTCGAACAAACAGAGAGAGAGTGGAGGGACGGAGTAGGTGGAAAGTTCATGTTTATTCATAAAGTTTGTATCTATAAAACAATCGGAGGATCCGGAGTCTATCAACATGGGAAAGGAAGGGATGTCATATGATACAAGGAAGACAGAAGGCATAAGTGATCGTGAATCTGAGAGAGCAGATGCATTAAAACGGATCTCCTTTGGTGCACAGGTGGGTTCAACGCAACCTCCAGTCTGTGCGGAGTCACGGAGGTCACAGACTATTTTTTTGCCTTAAAGGAGGCCTCCAGTTTTGCTTCTGGAGTCTTGGCTGCATGGCCCTTGGCTGCATGAGAAGTTGACCTCGTGCACTCCTTGGCCTGATGTCCTGCTTGGCCACAGAACATGCACAGATTATTGTTGAAACAGCGCTTACACTTGGCCGCTGTGAGCTTACCATCCTTCCCTAGCTTGGACGATAGGTCCGGCTTGGAAGGAGTTGGGGATTGCGGAGGGACGCGCATTGATGCAGAGGGAGCATTTTGACGAGCGGAGAAGCTGTGGAATTGTTCCATGAATTTGGGGCCTCAGCGATTGCTGCCAAAGGTGTGAAGGGGGTTAAATTGGGGAGAGGGTGGAGGATTGGTGGTGATTGCTCTCATGCATGATCTGGTAGCTCGAGGAGCGTTGGTTGCCCTGAGTAGTGATCCAGTACAAGAGGGAGTTTGAATATACTGTTAAACTTGAGTTGGACGCTGCTCTAAGGGGAACTCCGGAGATCCGGAGTTGAGGAGTTCGGATGGGACTTGGCTTCACCTTATGTGGTGTGCCCTTGCACAGGATCTGGTTGTCCCAAATTTATGGAGGGTCAGAGATCGAAGGTCAGAGGGGTAGTTGGGGAAGTCAGTCAACGACTTAGAGAATGAGTGGGGAGAGTGTTATGGAACATAGTTTACGAATATTATTTTCTTTTTTCTCTTTTCCTCGGTCATGTGACTCTCCTCCGTCCCTTCACATCGTCACGCCTTCACCAAGTCATGTAGTCACTCTTCACCTCTTCACCCTTTCACGACTTCACACCTTCACCGGTGCACAACCCTTTACGATCAAGATCTTTCCACAGTTATCTCCGTCATCAAATCTCATGGTCAATGCATGCACATGATGCATCTTTCATTCCTCGATCGCCTCGTCAACACCTCAAGGCTTTTATATCCACCTTCTCTGAAGATCTACGAACTCAATCTTATGACCCTGCAAGATCCATCTGGATCTCTGCCACAATAAACTATATCTTATGATCCCTTCCTTGATCTTTCACATCTTGTGATCGATCTTTCATTTTCTTCTTTTTGCAATGCGGCTTGCTTCTGAACTTCTCGCTGCTTTGCCTTCCCTTTACATCAAGGCTTCCTCACTGTTGCCTCATGGACTATTACTATACTAACCCTTAACCCATTAATTACCATATACCCTAGACCATGGCACTGCTTGGTCCATGCTATATTTTGTAATGTATATAAGGGGATCATTGTAGGCTGTAATCCCCCAGCCTAATCCACTTCGTTCTACCTGCAACCCTGGTCCTTAACTGGATTGGCCTTGTAGCTCTTGAGCTTAGTAAAAGTAAAGTCGCCTGGCCTCCGTGCCTAGGAGTGAGTTACTGGAGATAAAGCAAACCACTCTTCCTCCCCCTCCAGCCAGCCAGTCAACTCTCACCTTAGTGGCACCTACGATGTTAGCCACTGTTCAGCTTAGTGCATTCAAAGTGATAGTCTCTCTTTCGTAAGATGGGGCACGTTATCCCCTACCATCTTCCGCATCAAGACTAGATGCATAATAATACAAAGTACGTTCCAACTTGCTTAGTGCTTGTTGAGGTTCCCTTTAGGACAGAGCCACGACTCTATAAACTGGTTGATACCTGCATGGTTATATGTAATAGCGCATAGTAAGATGCTCCCATGGCAGAAGACTAGAGGTTCACCCTAGTAGGGTGGTACCCTCATAATCAGCTTATAAAGGATGACAACCTGGATATAGTCACACGCAAGAAGAGCTTAGGCGCTCGCTGCTGTTTGGCTCGCAACACGATTATGCATTGGTGTTAGGCCTTTGTATTAGGATGAAGACAGGTCATCGTTGCAATAGTACGATTGACATTATAGCAGTGCAATAGTCTGCTAGGAGATCCTGGATAGTCGCCTCCTGACACACAGTCCTCCCTTTATATCCACAACCCTTATAGCTCCTCTTTTGGTGGTTTGGTGGAAGCTCATCATTCCTCAAGCTAGGCAACTCTTCGCTCAAGACTAGCTACTCTCTTTTACCTGCAACTGGTGCAAGCCCTGTAGTATGAAGATCAAGGTCGCCAATATGTTTTGGTGGTAGTTTAGGACGTTCTGACGGTTGCTCCACCATTGGTTGTAGGTTCTGCAATAGAGAGCGTCAGGTTAGGTTGATATTCAAACTGAAGTATACAAGATGTAACTATGGAGTTTATATACGGAGGGACTCAGATGACTAAGTCCAGAGTCGGGTTACAATATGTACCAGAGGGATCGGAGGTAAGACTATGCTGAAGCGCAGCCTCGGAGCTGTGCTCCTAAGCGAGCACCGGTATCAGAGTTCTAACTAAGCGAGAAATGGAACATAAGGTAGGAGTAACGTATGAGAACATAAAGGAAACAGAGTCAAAGGAAATGAGTAAGTACAAGTCCGAAGTGGAGTAAGTACAGAAGAGACAGAGGAGAATGGACCAGAGGTATAATGGAGATGGTACGGAGGTACCAGAGTTGACTTGAAAAGCGGTATATGACACTGTATGGGGGTGGAGATGGGCTTACAATTCACCATTCCAAATCTCTCCAATATATCAAGGCAATAGTGCTGTTGGGAGATAAATAGAGTGTGCTATGAGTGATTCCAGTTGATTTTGATGCCTAAAAGCTGAGTTGTAAGACCTAAATCTCAAAGTTTGAAATGCTGGCTCAATTGCACAATAAGGGAGTCAATGGCAGTGGTAGAAGCAGAGGCAAATGTCATGTCATCCACAAAAACAGGTAGAATAACTCTGATGTTGCCCTTGACAAAGATAAATATACTGGCATCAGAATATGTCTGTTTGAAGTTTAAAGAAGCCAAAACTGTGTGCATCTTTTTGTTCCAGTGGTTTCCACCTGATTTGCTGCCATAAATTACTTTCTGAAGTAAACAGATACTGTTATCTTCAATAAAACCCTTAGGTTGAGCCATATAAATCTCACAGTTCATGTCACTATTCAGATAGGCATAAAAAACATTAATGGAGCACAGGTGGAGGTCATAGATAGCTGCCAGGGCAAGGACAACTTGAATGGATGAAAGGTGCACTGTAGGAGTGAATATCTCGATGTAGTTGAAGTCAGAATGCTGATTATAACCCTTGGCCACCAATTGTGCCTTATAGTGGTCTATGGAGCCATTAGCATTGCATTTGAGCTTGAATACCCACTTTGAGCCTATAATTTGCTGTCCAGATGGTTTGGGAATAAGTTTCCAAGTCCCATTGCTCTGGTGTGCTTCCAGCTTCTTTAAAGCTACTTGGTACCACTTGTTTACATCAGGATGGCACATGGCCTCAGCAAAAGTCACTGATTTGGCAGAAATTGCACTGAACATAACCAATTTGTCCTCACTGCTCTTAGAATTATCAGAATCAACAAACTAGGCAGGAAACAGTCTCCACCACTCTCTAGGCTTGTTTCTGGTGTGTTTGGGCAGTCTGGCACCTATTTCAACCAAAGAGGCATGTCTTTGAGATGGTTCTGCATTTAATAGTGCAATATCAGCTTCAAAAGGAGGCTCTGGAGCAGCAATAGGCTATATATCTCCCCCCTGATCCAAAGAGTCCTCAGAATCACTTTCTAACTCAAACCTAATTTCAAAGTATTGCTAGGGTGCTTCTGGAGTGGCAAGAGGTGGGTGAATGATGTTAGGTTTTTTTAAAAGAGTGGGGGATGTAGTGGTGCACTGTTTTGATAATGGAAAGTATCTTTTATTGAAGTCAGCCCTTTCTAAGATAACTGTGTGCTTTAAGGTGGGATTGTGAAACTTCCAGCCCTTGTAGCCTTCAGGATACCCTATAAACATGCACTTCTCCATATAGGACTCAAATGATTGCCTTTTGTCTTTCTGAACATGCACATAAGCAGTACAGCCCCAAATATGCAGGTGTAATACATCTGGCTTCCTTTTATGCCACAGTTCATAAGGAGTTGCATTCTGGAGGGCATTAGTGGAATATCTATTCCAGACATGAACAAGACAGGCCAGTGCTTTGCCTCAGAAAGCAAGGGGCAGTCCAGACTCATTCAGCATCACTGTAATGTACTCAGAGAGCACTCTATTTGCCCTTTTTGCAACTCCATTCTGTTAAGGCCTATTCCTGACTGTGTGCTGGTGCAAAATGCCACATTAAGAGGTGAAGTCAAGGAAAGCCTTGCTCATATACTCCCCTTTCTTGTTGTCATGCAGGATCTTGATTCTCCAGTTGCTCTGGTTCTCTACAAAGGCCTTAAATGTCTTGAATGCTTTAAAAACATCAGACTTGGCCTTGAGAGGCATTACAAAGCAGAATCTGGAGTAATCATCTATAAAAGTGACCCAATACTTGAATTCAGAGAATGTGGCATGGCCAACATGGTGTACATCAGTGTGCACAGGTTCTAAAGGCTGGGAAGTGTGCCATTCAGAGGTATGAAAGGAATTTGAGTGCATTTTGCCAGCTAAACATGGCTCACAAACAGGATCAGGCTTAAAGTTCAAGTCCAGAGTCATACCAGTCACCAGAGAGTGATTTTGCATGGTTTTACATCAGCTAGATTGTAATGGGCCAGTCTTTGATGTCAGAGGTTGAGATCTAGAGGAGTGGTAGTGGCAGCAGATGCATATTCAGCCAAAGGAATAGTTTCACCATCTAGGAATGTGCAGTTCTGGTTTCTAATGCTAGCCACAAACAAAGGGTTGCCAGCAGGTCTTTCAAAGCTCATTTGCACATTGTTGATGTTGACAGTGAATCCCTTTTGGCAGGAGAGAGGCAGGACCAAAAAAATATTAGAGCATAGGTTTGGGACATGCAGAACACCTATAAACTCAAGATCTCACAGTTTTCTGCCCCCTACAACTGAAAAAAACACCACAAAGCCCACACCAGCAAAGTAAATGACCTTATCATTAGCTAGCTTGATTGGGATGCATTTGGGAGTATAGTTGCACAGCCAGTGTTGATGGGGAGTTATATGGGATGTGGCACCAGTGTCAGCAATCCAATCTGAGCTGGCAGACAAGAGAAGTGGATAAAGAGTGTTAAATGGGTCCTGGATGGCAATAATGTGTTTCTAGTGAATTCTATGAATTGAGGCATGTCCAGAGAACTGAAAGCAGTGGTGGAAAGGTCCAGGAGTTGAGTTGGTGACACAGGAGTAATGTGGGCATTGCCAGGCCTTTTAGTATGCTTCTTGGGCTTTTTGAGCATCTTGGGCCTATTTTGTGACATTTAGTGTGCTTTAGCATTCTGCATGCTTCTGCACTGGTGTTCACAGTGGCTAGGATACTGACAGAACCAGCAAGGAGTATGAGGGGCACATTTGCACCTGCCAGAGTGTTGGTAATGTGCCTTTGCACCTTTCTCTTCATATTTTGACATAGTGTTACAATACTACTACCATTCTTTTATTCTTTGTGCTGATAAGCACTTGCCTTCCATTCAGAATGATGTGATGTTGTGTTGATCTGTTTATAGGCATTTACATATATATATATGTGCTGAGTGTCAATTGTTTTTTAGTTTCTGACACTTAGCACTAGGTCTGTCATACTACTATACACACTCAATCCATACAGTTTCTGACACTCAGCACTAGCTGTGGTTATCCCAAACTTAACAGGTTATGAGCCCTGCACTGTAGAGCTTCTTTGCAAGCTCTAGTTGCTGCATTCTCTTCTCTGCACAAATTTTTGCCTTTTTGTTTGGTCTCAGCCACTGGCACTGCCTTGAGTCACTAACTTACCCCTGTCACCCTTCACTCCTTTCCAACACCCTCCTTTCACCCTTTATTGCCAAAAAATAACTTCTAAGGCATCTCTACTCTCTAGCACCTCTAGCAGGTGCAAATGTGCCCCTTGTACTCCTTGCTGGTTCTGTCAGTATCCTAGCCACTGTGAACACCAGTGCAGAAGCATGCAGAATACCAAAGCACACCATATGGCTCAAAATAGGCCCAAGATGCCCAAGAAGCTCAAAAAGCACACTAAAAGGCCTAAAAATGCTCATATCACTCACACACCCCAAGCTCAATCTCTAGACCCTTCCACCATTGCTTCTACCTCTCAGAATACTCTTCAGGCCATTGAATTCACTGGGAACACCTCATTACACATCCAGGACCCATCTGACACCTTGTACCCACTTCTCTTGTCTGCCAGCTCAGATTGGATTGCAGACACTGGTGCAACATCCCATATGACTCCCTATCAACACTGGCTGTGCAACTACACTTCCAAATGCATCCCAATCAAACTGGCTGATGATAAGGTCATCTACTCTGCTGGTGTTGAATCTGTGGTGTTTTCTCCAGTTGTAGGAGGCAGAAAGTTGCAATATCTCAAGTTTACAGGTGTTCTACATATCCCAGACCTGTGCTCCAACCTTTTGTCAGTCCTGCATCTCTTCTGCCAAAAGGGATTCACTGTCAATATCAACAATGCATGAATGAGCTTTGAAAGACCCTCTGGCAACCCTTTGTTTGTGTCTAGCATTAGAAACCAGAATTGCACATTTCTAAATGGTGAAACTATCCCTTTGGCTGAATATGCATCTGCTGCCACCACTACTACTCTAAATCTTGACCTCTGACATTGAAGACTGGCCCATCACAATCTGGCTGATGTGAAAACCATGCTAAATTGCTTTCTGATCACTGGTATGAGTCTGGACTTGAAATTTAAGCCTAATCCTGTCTATGAGCCAAGTTTGGCTGGCAAAATGCACTCAAATCTCTTCCATACCTCCCAATGGCATGCTTCCCAGCCTCTAGAACTTGTGCACACTGATGTACACCATATTGGCCATGCCACATTCTCTGAATTCAAGTATTGGGTCACTTTTATCAATGATTACTCCAGATTTCACTTTGTGATGCCCCTCAAGGCCAAGTCTAATGTTTTTGAAGCTTTCAAGACATTTAAGGCCTTTGCAGAGAACCAGAGCAACTGGAGAATCAAAATCCTGCATGATAACAAGGGAGGGGAGTACTGTTGGCTATACTGTAATCTTAAGGCATGTCTTAGTAAGCTACCCAAAACAGGCAATCTTAGTAAGACCTAGTAAAGGGTGCTGGAACTATAAGACCTATAAAGAGCACTATAGACTGGTCATTATACCTATGAGTAGGTAACCCCTATGGCATTACAATATCAATGTATTGTTGACACTTTGACCCTTGACCATATAGCTCAGTGGTAAAGCACCTGGTTGAAATTTAGGAGGTTCTGGGTTCAAACCCCAGTCTGGTTGCATTTTACAACTGAACAAGTATATGAGCAAGGCTTTTCTCAACTTCACCTCTCAATGTGGCATTTTGTGCCAGCACACAGTCAGAAATAGGCCTCAATAGAATGGAGTTGCAGAAAGGGTGAATAGAGTGCCCTCTGAGCACATCACAGCCATACTGGATGAGTTTGAACTGCCCTCTGCTTTCTGAGGCAAAGCACTGACCTGTTTGGTCTATATTTGAAACAGATGTCCCACTGATGCCCTTCAGAATGCAACATCTTATGAGCTGTGGCATGGAAGGAAGCCAGATGTGTCTTACCTGTGCATTTGGGGCTGCACTGCTTATGTACATGTCCAAAAGAACAAGGGGCAACCACTAGAGTCCCACATAGAGAAGTGCATCTTTATAGGTTATCCTAAGGGCTACAAAGGCTGGAAGTTCTACAATCCTATCTCAAAGCACACAGTTGTCTCAAAAAGGGCTGATTTCAATAAAAGGCACTTCCCACTGGCCAAAAGACACCCCACTGCATCCCCCACTTATTCAACAGAACCTAACACTATCCATCCACCTCTGGCTGCTCCAGAATTGTCCTAGCACTACTTTGAAATTAATTCTGACTCAGATAGCAAATCTGAGGACTCTCTGGATCAGGGGGGAGATATAGAGCCCATAGCTGCTCCAAAGCCTTCTCCTAAGGATAATATTGCATCATTGGATGCTGAATTAGCTCAGAGACCTGCTTCTGCAGTTGGAATAGGTGCAAAACTGCCCAGACACACCAGAAACAAGCCTAGAGAGTGGTGGAGACTGTCCCCTGCACAGTTTGTTGATTTAGATGATTCTAAGAGCAGTGAGAATGAACTGGCCATGTCCAGTGTGATTTCTGCAGAACCACTGCCATTGACTCCCTTATTGTGCAATTGAGCCAGTATTTAAAACTGCAAGATCTAGATCCTACAACTCAGCTTCTAGGCATTAAAATCAACTAAAATCGCTCACAGTACATTTTATTTGTTTTTCAACAGCACTATTGCCTTAATATATTGGAGAGATTTGGAATGGCCAACTGTAAGCCCATCTCCACTCCCATGCAGCCTAATCTGTGCTTGTCTTGCACTCAAAGCCCTTCCAATGCTAAAGAACTCAAAGCAATGAAGCAGGTGTCATACCAGGCTGTGTTGCAGATGCAAGGGAGCTACACTGCCTAACCCTAAACCATTGTGTCCCATCAGGCAACCTGGTACTCTTGCTATGAGGCTAAATCTAAAATGTCAGATAAAGAAGTGCTAGACAGCAAGGAGGGGATTTGGATAGAGGAAAGAAAATGGAGCAGAGAGGGGCCCACTTTAATGGGATCTTTTAGCATACTCTTGCAACACTATAGTAACCACAGTACTCTTGCAACTGGGTTCTCTTTCTCCTAAACCAGTGACTGACTCAACTGGAATAATTGTAGGTGAGCTATGGGGCAAGGAGTTAGGCTCTGAGTAATTGTGTGATGATCTGCAGGGAGTCACCCTTTTATAGCTGATTCTGAGGGTGCCACCCTAGCCACATAGGCTCTGGAAATAATTTAGTAACATGAAGAGAGTGTGTTGTATACTGGTTAATTTAAAAGCTGATCTTCCTGGGATATTGTTACGAACTCACAAAGACACTTGTACGATTTCTCTTTCTTGTCTTATCTTATCTTATCTTTCAGATCACGTGACTATTTCACAACTTCACATATTCACAAAGTCACATGATACTTTCACCTTTTCACCATTTCACATCTTCACATGTCACCTGCATGTTCAGGGTCATGGTTCTCTTCCATTCTGCCACACCATGCACCTAGCATGTGTTGTGCTTCTTACCATGCACATTAGGCATGTCATGCTTCTTTTAATTTCCGCATGCTTCTATCCTTCTCTTCCATTTGATAGAAGCATCTCTTTAATCACCATTTACTTCTACTCTCACGCACAGCATGGTCTGTGCACATGTATCAATAGTATATAAGTAACAGTGTATTGGCTGTCATCCCTCAGCCTAGTCCACTTGGATATTTGCCTGCAAAGGAGTGAGTCCACACTAGGGATTACCCTCACTCCACCACCTATACCAGCCAGCCAGATCATGAGCCCTGCAGCGGTAGACAGAAGAACCCCTGCCAAGTATATACCAGAAGAAATCATATCAGTATGTGATATCATTTCAACCTTTTAGTTTTCAGTGCTGCTCCTTTGCATCCACAACAGATATGAGCTTGAACTAGCTGGACTAGAGGAGTGAGGGGTTGGCTTTATCTCCAGATAGTCTCACTCCCAGGCACCATTGCTGGCAGGTGGATGAATAACCATTGACTACTTGTATGGCTTAACTTCACTAGGCCACTTTTACAGGCAGGATAGGAGAGGTAACAAGTGGATTAGGCTAGAGGGACACCAGCTATCTTATAATCCCTTATATATGGTACAAAATAGTGCACAAACTAAGCTGTGATGTTGTCTAGGATATATGGTAATTAAAAAAGGCTATGTAGGATAAAGGGTATAGTTTATGAGGGAAACACAAGGTAAGGCAATAAGGCAAGAAGTTCAGAAGTGTACCTCATTGCAAAAAGAATGGAAGGGAAGATTGATCACAAGATGTGAATGATCCAAGGAGTGATCATGGCAAAGATCAATCAATAATCCTGCAGGGTCATGAATGAATAATTGTACTAATCAAATGGTAAGGGTGGATATGAAGAAGGCAAGGTTGCCTGTAGGTGATGATTAAGGAGAGATTGATGATTAGTGTGACTTTGTGAAGGAGTGAAGAGTATGAAGATGTGAAGATGTGATAGGTAGGGCATGATGATATAAAAGGTTGAAAGGGTCATGTGATCAGGGAAAAGAATGTCATGGGAATTCTATATATTATTCCTGTATCATAACAGGCTGCTATTGGTGCATTGATATATCTGGCAACCACCTCTCACCCTAATATAGCTTATACTGTCAGAGTTTTGACTAGATTTAACTCCAACCCAGGCTGGACACATTGGCTTGCTGTTAAATACGTAATGCACTATTTAAAGGGCACCTCTAACTATGCCATCACCTATTCCACTTCCTCTCCATCCTCTGAGCCATTTGTAGCATTCTCTGATGCTGATCATGGTGGCTGCAAGAATTCTGGTCACTCCACAGGTGGTTATGTGCTCACAATGGCTTCTGATGCAATTTCCTGATCCTTCAAGCTGCAGAGTGTCATTGCACTATCTACCACTGAAGCTGAATACATGTCAGCTGTTCAGGCTGGCAAGAAAGTCAAATGGTTGCATAATCTGCTCTCTAAGCTGTGTCTGTCTGTCTCTGGCCCATCCTCCCTATTCATAGACAATCAATCTACAATCTCTGTGGTGAAAAATCTGGAACATCATGGCAGGATGAAGCAGCTGAACCTTTGCCAGTACTAGCTGAGAAATGCTATTGAAAATAAGGCCATTTCTCTGCAATTTGTGTCCACTAAGCATCAAAGTGCAGATCTGTTGACAAAGGCACTTTCTAAGCTGAAAGTAGAGCATTTTTGCAAACTGCTGGGACTGGGGGTGTCCAGAAGGAGCTAGTGAGCTGCAAGAGATGCACAGTTAGGGAGAAGTGTTGATAATATGCCTTTGCACCTTTCTCTTCATATTTTGACATAGTGTTATAATACTACTACCATTCTTTTATTCTTTGTGCTGATAAGCACTTGCCTTCCATTCAGGACAATGTGATGTTGTGTTGATCTGTTTACAGCCATTTACATATATATATGTATGCTAAGTGTCAATTGTTCTTTAGTTTCTGACACCCAGCATCAGGTTTGTCATACTACTATACACACTCAATCCATATAGTTTTTGACACTCAGCACTAGCTGTGGTTATTCTGAACTTAACACAGAGGTGTTAGGAAGTGGGGATGCTTTAGAAGTCATTTTTTGGCAATAGAGGGTAAAAGAAGGATGTAGGAAAGAAGTGAGGGGTATTAGGGGTAAGTAATTGACCCAAAGCAGTGCCAGTGGCTAAGACCAAACAAAAAGATGAAAATTTTGCATAGGGGAGAGAATGCAGCAACTAGGGCTTGTAAAGGAGCTCTATAGTGTGAGGCTTTTAACTGTCAGAAACTAAAAAACAATTAACAATTAACACTCAGCACACATATATATATGTAAATGCCTGTAAACAGATCAACACAACATCACATTGTCCTGAATAGAACTCAAGTGCTTAATAGCACAAAGAAAAAAAGAAAGGCAGTAGTGTTGTAACACTATGTCAAAAATATAAAGAGAAAGATGCAAAGGCACATTACCAACAGATACATCAGTGCATCTACTGCAGCTTGGTAAGGCACCTGGTGCATAGATTCAACTTCCTGAGATGTAAATGGGCTTTGAAAGTAAGAAAGGTGCAAATTGGGCTGCATTGGAGTGAAAATAGGCTTATAGTCTGCCATACCAAATCTCTTAAGTATATCCAAGCAATAGTGCTGCTGAGAAATAGAAAGGGAGCACTTTGAGCAATTTTGGTCTATTTTAATGCCTAGAAGCTGAGTTATAGCATCTAAATTGTAAATTTTGAAGTGTTGGCTTAATTGTGCAATTAAAGAGTCAATGGCAGTGGTAAAGGCCAAAGCAAAGGTCATATCATTCATAAAGATAGGCAAAATAACTCTGGTACCTTCTTTTGCATAGATAAAGATACTGACATTAGAATATGTCTGTTTGAAGCCTAAAGAGCCTAAAACTATGCACATCTTTTTATTTCAGTGGTTTCCACCTTGTTTGCTGCCATAGATTGCTTTCTGGAGCAGGCAGACATTGTTGCCTTCAATAAAGCCCTTAAGTTGTGCCATATAGACTTCACAGTCCATTTCACCATTAAGATATGCATGTGAGATGTTGACAGAGCACAGATGGAGGTCATGGATGGCTGCTAGAGCAAGAACAAGTCTAATAGAGGAAAGGCACACTGTAGAGGCAAAGATCTCAATATAATCAAAACCAGAGTGTTGATTATAGCCTTTGCCACCAAACAAGTCTTATAGCAGTTTATGGAGTCATTAGCATTGTGCTTAAGCTTGAATACCCACTTTGAGCCTATAACTTACTATCCAGGTGGTTTGAGGATGAGTTTTCATGTCCTATTGCTCTGATGTGCTCCCAGCTCCTTTATAGCTGCTTGGTACCACTTGTCTGCATCAAAGTGTCATATGGCTTCAGCAAATGTGGCGAGTTTTGTGGAAATGGCACTAGACATGGCCAATTCATCATCACTACTCTTAGAATTGTCTGAATTAATAATCTGTGCAGGCGACAGCCTCCACCACTCTCTGAGCTTATTCTTGGCACATCTGGGCATTCTAGCATCAATCCCCACAGGTGAAGCAGATCTCTGAGGTGGTTTAGCATCCAATGATACAATATTACCATCAGGAGGAGCTTCTGGAGCAGCAATAGGCTCAATATCTTCCTTCTGATCCAGAGGGTCCTCAGATTCACTTTCTGAGTCAAATATGGGCCAAAAGTAATGTTTGGGTGATTCTGGAGATGCAGAATGCACAGAGGTGGTGTCAGGCTCCTCCAGAGAAGTGGGGGATGTGGTGGTGGGTCTTTTGGACAAAGGGAAGTACCTCTCATTGAAGTCAGCTCTTTCTGAGATAACAGTGTGTTTTGAGGTCAGATTGTAGAATTTCCAGCCTTTGTAGCCCTTAGGATAGCCTATAAAGATGCATTTCTCCATATGAGACTCCAGTGGTCACCTCTTATTCTTCTGGACATGCACATAAGCAGTAGAGCCCCAAACTCACAGGTGGGACACATCTGGCTTCTATCCATGCCACAGTTCATAAGGAGTCACCTTGCCAATAGCATCAGTGGGGCATCTGTTCCATACATGCACTAGAGTGGCAAGGGCTTTACCCTAGAATGCTGGGGGCAGTCCAGACTCATCCAATATTACTATAATTTGCTCAAATAGCACTCTATTCACTTTTTCAGCAACTTCATTCTGTTGAGGGCAATTCCTAACTATATGCTGGCATAGAATTCTGCACTGAGTGGTGAAATCAAAGAAACACTTGCTCATGTATTCCCCTCCCTTGTTGTCACACAGTATCTTGATTTTCCACTTGCTCTGATTCTCAGCAAATGCCTTAAACATCTTAAAAGCTTCAAAAGCATCCAATTTCACCTTAAGAGGCATAACAAAGTGGAATCTTGAGTAGTCATTGATGAATGTGATCCAGTACCTGAATCCAGAGAAGAATGCATGGTCTATATGGTGTACATCACTGTGAACAAGTTCTAGAGGTTGAGAAGTGCACCATTCAAAGCTAGGAAATGAATTGGAGTGCATTTTGCCAGCTAAACAAGGCTCACACACAGGATCTGGCTTAGTGGGCAAGTCCACAATCATTCCAGTCATCAGAGAGTGCTTTAGCATGCTTTTAACATTGGCAAGATGGTGATGGGCAAGTCCTCCTATGCCAAAGGTCAATATCCAGCACAATAGTGGTTACTGTAGAGGCATATTTAGTGATTGGTATAGTTTTACCCTTCAGAAGTGCACAGTTCTTGTCCTTGATTCTTGCAATGAAGAGTCTTGAACCGAGGTTGGGGCAACCACTAGGGCGCCATAATAGAAAAGGAACCCTCTGAACTCACCAGAGATGGTGGGAGGAGAGTAGAAAACTTCCTGTATATTAAATGCGGAGCTGGAGGCTCTTATATACAGATATAAGTGTTTATCTAATCTACTGTACAGTGGAACC
>JBBPKD010000364.1:0-22551 GCA_038089075.1 Singerocomus inundabilis
CCCAGTGAAGGAGGCTGTACACCGTGTACTTTAGCACCCGTGGTGGCTTCACCCGACCCCCACACGACGTGCCATGTCTCGTCTGAGCAACACTGGAGGATGGCTCAAAGGCACCACCATCCGCAAGGGTGGCACCACATCCAACCCCCATTCAACTCGACCCAATACCCCTCAGATTCAAAGTACCTCCTCCACGGTATTTGGCGGTGGTGTCAAGGATGCATCTGGCCGAACGTCTGAATATTTCGTGAGTCCTAGTCGCGTGCCTGCTTCGGTTTCCTCAGACTTGCCACAGTCTATGGACGATCAATGTCCCGTGTGCAAGTCTGACCGATATCTCAACCCAAAATTGCGGCTGCTCGTGAGCGCGTGCTATCACAAGATGTACTTACACCACCCACATTTCCCATGACTTAATAATCCCCACCACGCACCCAGGTGTGAATCGTGTATCGATCGGTTGTTCACGCTTGGACCTGCCCCGTGTCCGATATGTCAAAAGATCCTCCGAAAGCTAGCATTCACCCCGCAAACCTTCGAGGATCTCACGGTTGAAAAGGAGGTCACAGTACGAAGGCGCGTCGCAAAAGAGTAAGTCCATCGGTCTTGTAACTTGCAGTTATCCCATTGGCGTCTTTACCAGCTTTAACAAGCGTCGCGAAGACTTCCACGATCTTCGGTCGTACAACGACTACCTCGAAGAAGTCGAGGACATAAGTAAGTTTATATGTATTGGATTAATACTAAATTTCGTCCAACTTGAACGTAGCATTCAATCTCACCAATGACATCGATGTTCCGGAGACCGAGGCCAAGATAGAGAGATATCGCAAAGAGAATGCGGCATCGATAGAGTCCAACGTGCAACGTGAGGAACAGTACGTCCAAGCCTTGAAAGAGCAGGAAGAGCAAGATCGGTTAGAAAGGGAACAACGTGTACTTGAGGCCCGCAGGGAAGAAGAACTAGAACGCGAGGAGAAGGAAAAGGATCGTCGGGAAATCATCGATCGATTGGAAACAAGTAGTAAAGATGCCGCCAAAATTATCGCGAAATCCCGCGCAGAGGCAAATAAGCGGTTATCTGCTCGCACTGCTGCCAATACTTTGGCCAAGAGCAGTGCACAACTCCTCCGCTCACGTGCAGCGCAGAGCACCACCGTTCCCGACGTGCCCCACGTCCCCTTGCAGGACGATTGGTATGCATACGAGGACATGTATACCCTGCGGGACGACTATAAGGACGTCTACAGTGAGGTAGTACGAGAAGACCCAGAAGGCGTCATGAGGGCGGGGGGATATCGAGTACACGAGACCTGGGACAGGGCTGTGAGATCAGCGGTCGCTGCATTATTTTTACCTCCGCTTTCAGGTACTCCGGAAGCTGACATTACACCTGGAGCACCTCAAAGCATCGTGGCTTCGACTTGATGATATAGATTCAGATTCATGATAGGTAACCCTTCTACGCACATTGTCCCTCCTTGTGAAGCGAATGGTATTGGTTCACGACATGACTGAAGAGTTTCAAGGATATATAGTAAGACTGAGTTAGCACTCGGCGACGCTGAAAACGACTTTGCGGTCATTTTGTTCCTGGTCTGAGAGTGAATCGTCCATGGTAAAGTAAAGAAGTTGGTATTGTTTCCTCCTGAAAAAAGTCTCTAGATTCAATGATAGGTCGAGTGGACGAAAGTAAACTGACTTGGACTTGAGACCTTTCAGCCTGAATGCCTTGATGACGGTGTCTGGAACCAGAGTAGACTTTGAAACCCCACCTCGACGTGCATCATCTACCTTCTCATCATCCGAGTCAGGTATACTGATTATCCCGCTGTCGGGATCCTCGCTCGTACGTGGTCGTTTCTTGGGAGCAGGGGATCTCGATCGTTGACGGCGTTTGCTTGGCGAAGTAGGTGATGAGGACGCCAAATCCACATCTGTGAACACGTTGAGAGCAGCCTCACGAATATCTTTAGGAACCTTGCTATTAAGTTCTATCAGTTCTCAACGTCCCATAATGTCCGTGTGGTTGAAACGTCACCTTGAAGGATCAAACACAAGGAGGTTGTACTTGCCATTTTTCGCAAGTTCATACCCCACGATCGTCACAGAATGACCGTCATACTGCATTATAACAGGCATTTTACCGGTGGCCACAACAGGGGATGCGGTACGGAGTATCTTATTGACATCTCCTTCGGGCTTCTCCGTGAAGTAATTAACGACCCACTCTATCAATGTATCAAATCCTGTGAATCAAATATAAGCGGCAAGTCTTCGAAAAGCAAAACGGCAAACCCTTTGGAGAATTTTCGAGATCAAAATCCACGAGTGTGCAGCTAAACCAAATTTCCAGGGTCATCCCATGCCAGTCACAAGTTATGATGAATCTTACGGGATTTTGCGAGACGTGAAAGCAACGTAGAGTTCTGGCGGTATGGATCAGGAATTAAGATCCGCGCATAATATTCACTGCTACATCACCTCCAGTCCCGAGTTTCTTTTTGGTATTCACCAACTCATGATTGAAGTCGCGAGCACCAATGTCGTCATAGCCTGTCGAATTGTCAGTGCCAAACGATTGAAACTTTCGACATTAATGCGATGCTACCATCTTTCCATGCGTCTTCTATCCATTTCTGTAGATTCCGAACACTAGGGGGTGACGGGAACTCGAGGCAATCAGAATAGCTGAGCTGAAATCGTTGGTCCATGAGAGCAGCACATGTCATCAGAAAGTTGCGATATCTGATAACGCAGTAATCAAGCTAGTCATCCAGGACTTTTCGTTTCCACTGTCAAGGAAGCAACATACCCGCAACCCCAGGTCACGTCGAAAGTCTCACGGTAAATATGAGGTGTCCGCTCGTAACATAGAATGGCACGTTGAGTAGCACGTTTCACAGAGGATTTCTTCAGTGCCTCCTTCAAGATCGAGAGGACTCCTGACGATGTTCAAGAGTTAGTCCTAACCAAGCCGGAAGGTACGTTACCAGGTGCATAATTATCGGGTGGTGCCGTTCCCTGTGCAGGATACCAAAACACATCCTCCTTTGTAGCATTCTCTGCGCTCTTTCCAAACTTCATTGATGACAACTTTCGCCCAGCGATAATCACAGGGTCGGGTTTTGATCCTCTGCGTCTGGGCTGTCGCGCTGCAGACGCGTCAAGCTCGGAAACACAGACAAAGAATTCTTCGAAGCGCACCGACGGTCTGGTGGTCCGAGTGTTTGTTGTAATGATCAAGTCGTTCGGTATCGCTCAGACCATGTAGGTTGGTGGTGCAGAGTTGGCAGATATCGTTTGTCCCAGAAACGCTTGCAAGACGTCAAGTAGACTATCTGATTTGAAGCAAGCAAGGTAGATTACCTCTCGTCTGCGATCCTCCTGTCCACTATTTCTATGTCGTCGTCCGACATTGGGCCCAGCATGTGGTGGCAGTGTCGACGAAGAGGGTATTACATAAGCGACATGGAGGATACGCCAGCTGTGGACGCGCGTTCATATACAGCCAACAAGTCATCTTCACCCGATACCAAATTATGTCCAGGTCCTATGATCGCGGTAGGTAGCACCCCTCTGCTCCAAGACAAGTACTGATCTTGTATTCTAGCACTCACCGTCTTCTCGCCCGACGGTCACTTGTTCCAGGTGATGTCCAGACGCGTCATCTTCGATCTTCTATCTCATGAGGTGTATGTAGGTCGAGTATGCGCTCGAAGCCGTTCGAAAGGGGACATGTGCGGTAACTGTCTCTCGCGCACTTTCAGTTGACCTGCCTTATTTCCTATTCTTGCTACTAGGTTGGCGTACGAGGAAAGGATGTTGTTGTACTGGGCGTCGAGAAGAAATCCGTGCTACAGCTTCAGGACTCCCGTACAGTCCGCAAGGTCGTGATGCTTGATGATCATATCTGCTTGGCCTTTGCTGGTATTATAGTCCATCTACAGTCGTCTGTTTTGGACTCACGTCCTCCGTAGGTCTCACTGCAGACGGTCGTGTCCTAATCGACAAGGCGCGGATAGAGTGCCAAAGCCATCGGCTAACGGTGGAAGACCCAGTAACAGTGGAGTACATCACAAGACATGTTGCAGGTATTCAGCAGGTAAGCAGACTTTCATGTACCTGCCAAATCCTAAGCCCCTTTGTTTCAACCAGAAATACACGCAATCGGGTGGTGTCCGCCCCTTTGGCATCTCCACACTGATCGTTGGCTTCGATCCCCACGATACCAGACCAAGACTGTATCAGACAGAACCCAGTGGTATTTACAGCGCGTGGAAGGTATGTGGCTGACTTCGAGCCCTGATATAAGGCATCCCAAAACTTTTTCAGGCAAATGCCATTGGTCGCTCATCCAAAACAGTCCGCGAATTCTTGGAGAAGAACCACAGAGATGATATGACGCGTGAAGAGAGCATCAAATTGACAGTCAAGAGCCTTCTCGAGGTGGTACAAACAGGAGCGAAGAATATCGAGATTAGTGTCATGGAGAGTTATGGAAAAATTACTGTGAGCCTATCCCGGAGTTCCGAAGAGTATTCTGCAGGCTGAATCGGAATGGCAGAATTTGGAGCTCTCGGAAATCGAAGGAATAGTAAGCGAAATCGAGCGAGAGAAGGAAGCTGGTGGGTTGATTACCGTCGTGTTGTTAACGACTATTGATGGTGGTCACTTTACAAGAGGCCGAGCGAAAGCGCACTCGGTTGGCAGCCACTGCTGCTGGACAGGCTGCGATGGCTTCGCGGGCAGACGCTGGCCAACCATCAGGACAGTAAATATCAGATTCATTGTATCAGTCACTACAAAATACGAACTACCTGAGCATCGCGACTACGAGATTGACATTCGTTTTGGAGTGATATAGTATCTAAGCAAACAAACGACACCTACATATACACGTAGCAGCCGCGCGGGCAAAATTTGCAACTTGGCGATCAGCCCCAATCATGCATCCTTGGTATCCTGTATCGACCCCACGCGTAGCTCAAAAACATGTTCTCCTCTCAGAGATACTTTCCGTGACGTCGGTCATGCGGAAAAACTCGCGTTGGGCCTCTGCAGCTCATACGCTCCACGCTCGGGATTACGCGCTGGCAAGGGATCTCGGTCTTCGCAGAGCAAGCTCTGGAGACAATAACCAACGTTCTAGGAGAGTTTCTCCAGAGGCAGATCTAATGGGTGGCTTCCAGGAACTCAAGCGTACCGTTCGTGATACCGAAGGTTAGTCCAATTTGTGCCCTCGAGATCCAAGCCTTATAGTGCTCCAGGTATTCAGAATATACCTCTGCCCGCGATTCTCGGTCCATTCTTCGCTATCATTCGCTCTCCAATCTCAACGGGCCCCATTACATCGGCAGCGCTTTCCGCCCTTCACAGCTTCTTCGTATGTGGATTAATATCAGCCCATTCCATCGAATTGGAGGTTGCATTGGTCGAGTTAAGCAACACAGTATCACACTGTAAATTCGAAGCGAGCGATTCGTCGGGCGACGAAGTTGTTCTGCTCAAGATCGTGACGGTAATCCACGACTGCATGGTTGGCAGTAACGTAGGCGCGTTCCTTGGTGACGTGGAGGTCTGCGAAATGCTAGAAACGGTGCTGACAACGTGCTGTCAAATGAGGCTGAGTGGTTTGTAGCGTTTTCTTCTATGAATCCATGTCCTCCTGATGAACCCGACGAAGAGGTTTTACGACGGTCTGCGGAGTCAACGATGCTTTCAATCGCTCGAACGATATTTGGCCGTCTCTACGAACTTGACCCCGCCGAGGAGGAAGCGAAACTTCGAGTTTACGAAGATGAACCTCAGCACGGTGACCTCAGTTTGTCCGTCTCGACTGCTGTGACTTCACATAGTCAGGCTACCGACGACGCGGTCTCTCTGGGTGCCCAAGGGGAAGAGACAACACATACAGGTACTGTGTCGCAGGACTCCATACCCCCTGCTGCCAATACTTCGGACAGAACCACGGAAGGGAGTGCTCCATCGGTGGTTGTTCCCAAACCTTGTGGGTTTAAATCCACGTACATGGAGTCATTCTCACAGCTTGTCTATTGCAGATGGACTTCCTGCTCTTTTAGAGCTCCTTAGGGTGCTTGTTAATATTCTAGATCCAAATGACCAAGTCCACACGGATTCGACGCGGTTGACTGCTCTCACCATCCTGAACACTACTATCGAAACCTGCGGGGCCAGGATTGGAGATTACCCTTCTCTTGTTGTCCTGATTCTAGATCACGGATGTAAATACCTTTTTCAACTCGCACGTTCTGACAACCCCGCTGTGTTGCAGGGTGCTCTGCGAACTATTTCTTCGTTGTTCGAGACCATGCGATCACACCTCAAGTTACAACAGGAACTTTACCTGGCTTTCAGCATTGATCGTCTGGCGACCTCTCCTCTTCTGAGATCCAATACGACGAGAAAGCGCCAAACGGATTCACCGCGTCCTGGCACCTCTGTTCCTTCGACCCCGACTCTTGGACCAGTCGACACAGAACACGAAACAGAGAAAGGCAGTCCTGTTCCTTCCCGTCCTCCAGTACAACCTGCCCGCGGTGACATTCGTGACTTGATGTTGGAGACATTGGGCCAGATGTCCCGGCATCCCAGTTTCATGGTTGATCTTTACACCAACTATGATTGTGATATTAATTGCGAGAATCTCTTTGAACGGCTCATAGAATTCTTGACCAAGGTCAGTCTGATTTGTATTGTTGTCTATTGGTTTCTTCATTCACATTTATAGGGGGTGTACTCTTGGCAATACTCATCTGCCTCGGAGGTACAACAGTCGCATTCGCAGTACCTTTGTTTGGATATGTTGCTAGCGTTCGTGAATGACATGGCAGCACGCGCACAAGGGGTAAGTATCTCTTTTGTGTCCCATTATCTATACTTATTTGGGGTTCAGGAAAGCGAAGCATGGAAATCGGTGGGTCTCATCGGTGTCCCTCAGGATGCATTCTGAAGTAGTTCCCCAGGATTGTGAGCCACCAGAGCAGCTTCTACAAAACAAGTCTAGGAAGAAACTTGTATTGACGGGGGCAGCTCGATTCAACTCGAAGCCCAAGCTTGGTCTCGCATTCCTGGAGGAGAACAAGCTCATATACTCGGATCTCTCTCCAGGAGTGTCGCGGGCGAAGAGTTTGGCCAAGTTCCTAAAAAGTTCTACTCGTCTAGACAAACGTCTGCTTGGGGACTACCTGTCTAAACTAGACAATTCTGAACTGCTTAAAGAGTTCATGAACTTGTTCGATTTCAAAGATGTGAACTGTTTCTCTTCCTTAGAGGCTCCGTGACTCATACATACATCACCAGAAATCGGTGGTGGATGCCATGCGGGAGATGCTTGAAGCCCTCAGACTTCCTGGGGAGGGTCAACAAATCGATCGTATTGCGGAGACATTTGCATCGGTCTATTTTGCATCGAAGCCAGGCGAGTGTTGATATACTGGTACCACCCTATCGCTGATGTCTGCTTTACTGGATATTTTTAGCTGAAATCAAAAGTCAGGATGCTGTCTATGTACTGGCATTCTCGATCATCATGCTTAACACAGACCTCCACAGTCCTCATATTCGGGTGAGTGCAACCACCTTGTTGACCTTCTTCTATGGCTCATAAATAGACTAGAAACGGATGACAATAATGGATTATCAACGGAATCTGAGGGGACAAAATGGTGGAGAGAATTTTTCATCCGAATTCTTGGTATGGGTTATCCTGATCCTGGTTTACTTTGGTTAACCATGTTCTAGCAACATATTTATGACTCGATACGCAAGCGTGAAATTATTATGCCGGAGGAACATACTGGCCAGCTAGGGTTTGAATATGCGTGGAAAGAGTTACTCGCCCGTTCACGGCAGTCAGGTTCGCAAAAAAAAACATCCGCAGAGTGCTCATGGCTAAAGAAATTTGTAGGGCGCTTCATGATGTGCAACTCAAGTCTCTTTGATTTCGACATGTTCAAGACCGTCTGGAAGCCAGTTATATCTGCTATCGCTCATGCCTTCATCACTTTTGATGACGAATATATGATCCAACGAGCAATTTCAGGATTTCGGCAATGTGCTACACTGGCAGGACGTTTCAATCTGCAAGACGTGTTTGATTTTGTGGTAGTCTCGCTGTCGCAGGCTACCAGCCTCTTGTCTGAGAATCTCCCTGTCCACGTACCTAACTATCCAGTTGTTGAAGTTGAACGACAATCTCTCACCGTTTCCTCTTTGTCCGTCAAATTTGGAACAAATTTCAAGGGACAACTGGCTGCCGTGGTTCTGTTTAACATTGTCAATGGTAATGGCAATGCTCTTCGTGAAGGTTGGACCCAAGTAAGATTATCGACTATCATTGTCTCCGCTTTCAGTACTTACTCTTGTATAGATTTTTGAGATGTTCATGAACTTGTTCATGCACTCCTTGCTGCCAACAACGATGCTACAAATGGAGGATTTCCTTGGTGGTGTTACAATGATACCACTGCACGGCACTCATCCATCAAGGCCGCCTCCGAGGAGTGATGGCGGTTTGCTTTCCGCCCTGTCATCATACCTCATGACCCCTTATAGTGCAAGCTCCGATAGCCTGGTACCAGAAGCCACTGACCAGGAGGTAGAGAGCACGCTGTGCACTGTCGACTGCATAGCATCATGCCGTCTAGACGAACTTTACGCTCAGATCATGTGAGTCCTCAATGGAGAGGACGGTACAAACTTTATGACTGTCGTTTAGGCAGCTAGACTCGGGGGCCTTAGTCGCCGCCATTAGAGCTCTTGAGGCTCTCGCGCATGAGCGAACTATTGCCAGACTCAAGCAAGAATCTGACGATATAATGAGTTCATACGGCGGAGCATCTCAAAGTGGCGGAACCTACGTTCTACCCTACGACCCTGCTGCTGTGTTCCTTCTAGAAACGATGGTAAGCATTGCATGTCAGACGACTCAGTATATCGAGGATCTTTGGTAAGTCTCTTCACTAGCGTATACGTCCGTGACTGAGTTAAGTGCATTTCAGGCCTGTAATTTTCGAACATCTGTCGGCACTCTTATCTGCATCGACCCATTATAGTGTATTACTCATTGAGCGAGCGGTTGTTGCACTTTTGCGCCTTTCTTTGATCCTCGCTCAGAAGGTACGTATATGTCTACTCAACCCACGTTTAATGCTGACATGTTCGAAATGGAGAATATCTTGCGTGATCAGCTCTACATATCACTCGATTTGATAACCAATCTGCCATTGCTCGTTGCGAACTCAGTCGCAGAACATGTAGTGGCAGGGGTAGGCTTGATTCTGCAACACAAACCCCCCTCTAGGTGAGATATTTTTAGCCTTGCAGACAGTGTTCTGAGATCGGTTGTTGTTGGTTATCAATCTAGCACGCAGACCGAGTGGAACGTTATTTTTGCGACGCTCCGTTCAACGATCTCAAATCCTCAGGCAGCTCGATCTACGTTCAACCTCGTTGCGAGTTTCGCCTCCGAAGAACCGGGGCAGCAAGTCACTCCAGATAATTTCGCAGGACTCTTATCCACTCTGGACGAATTTGCTACTGCCGCGGGGGTGTCGGTACAATCGTCACCACAAAAGCCTCGCCAGGCACGGCAGCAGCCCGCTGCAGAGTAAGTTGACGGTTCTTCGCAGCAGACTCTCACTCACTCTATTTTAGTTCACCACCTATCGATCGCGGCCGCAAGTCCATTGACCTGATTTTCGACTTGAAGAGAATTATTGCACCGTTTGCTGGGTCCGCCAGGTTGCAGCCCGGACAAGGTGACTCGTCAGTTAACTTGAAACATGGGACTCGATATTGATAACAAAAATAGTTTGGCGGTATTACTGCCTACCATTGAGCTCGTCTCTGGCGAGACAGTCGACGAATCCGTCTAGACTCATCCGAAACACTGCCATTAATCAGTTGCAACGTCTTCTGCTCGGTCCTCAACTAGTCTATGACGAGGTGGACCATAGCCAGATCGAAGAAATTTTCAACAGCGTGATTTTCCCGATCTTGGACGAACTGTTAAAACCACAGGTATACTTGCTAGATCCGCAGGGTATGTCAGAGGCACGACTGCGGGCGTCTGCATTACTATGTAAGGCCTTTATGCATTTTGAAGTGGCTCGAAGCCATCGGAACGCGGACATCAGGATTCTGTGGATCGAAATTCTGGATTTGCTTGACCGGCTGATCAGTGCAGAGAAAAGCGAACAACTAGTACGTGCTAGTCATTATCCATCGCGCCTGCTAGTTGACCGGGGCATATATCCAGTATGAAGCAGTTTCCGAATCGCTGAAGAATGTGGTCCTGGTGATGAATGCAGCGAGTATCCTTGTCCCACCACCTGCTGCCGAGGACGACCGTGACGAGCAGCAACGCACAATGTGGACTGCAACGCAAGCGCGACTGGAGCGGTTCTTACCTGGGTTCCTAGCCGAGGTTGTCTCTGTACCCCAATTAACGCCTTCAACGGACCCGAAACCGGTTTCTGGTTAAATGATTGCATTTCCGGTATGGTAACACAGATGATAACACAATTCGGGAAATACTACGTTGCATGACGAGAATAACCAAACAACATTGACGGGCTGTTCGGGGGTGTGATTGAGAATGAACGAGCATTGATCGAGAGTTCGAATCACTCACCGGATGCGCAAGCAGAGCCCAACGAGAATGAGAAACGGCGCAATTGTGTATGCTAGCATTCGCATGCACGGGTTGCTGTTACTAGTTACCCAGATAGACGAACACCCTCCTAAGTATGCCGTGAGCAAGAGTCGAGAACAGGATGTACCCTGACAACCTGAGCCACGAGGCGCGTGAGTGTGACTAGGACGATGTAATATGTCGTTCGTCACCTGTGGTACTTCTGTATCGCCTTGGCTTTCTTTCCACCGGCCCAGGTAGTGCCGTTAAACCACACGACAAGCACAACCAGACCACCGAGGAAGATTTCGGCGTTAAGCCAGACATATGTGATCCATCCAAGCATCTATGGAAACCATGAACTCGGGGCGAGGCGAACGTTCAAGAGAAGGCAGACACATACAACGTGCCATGTGAAGTACGGCCGGGTATGATGGGTAACTTTCTGCGTGTTCATTACGAGAGTTCCAAGTTGGATGAGGGGGCCACCGATGTTCATTGCGACAGTCTGGTGTCCTTGGAGACCTGTGGCCGCAGTGTCAGGCTCGAAGGTGGGCTGAAGGGTCAAGATGCCTTTTGTAGGAAGTAAAATATCAGTTCAACGCGAGTTGCGCAGTAGAGTGGCAACTTGCTTACTGTGCAAGAGAAAGCCAATGCCTAGGCTGTGCAGAAAGGGGTGGTAGGGGGGCCAACTGGCGAGCAAGGCTAGATCGCCGTTGAGGACGATGCTCCATGTTGTGAGCACAAAAACCTAGTACGGGGTAAGGGAGTTGTTAAACACTTATGAAGCACACATACGTAGGATGTATTTACTCACAGAATATGAGACCTGTGGCCGCGAGAGAATGGAGGGACAGATTAGAAGGCGGACACAGGGTGAAGGATTGAACACACCCATACGAGGATATATGCAGGGTGATCGCCCTCGCGGCTCTCTGGCTTGGAGGCAGTATCCAAAGAACTCATAATCGGTAATGGGTCTGAGTCACTGGGTACGTCGAACTAGCCCAGCTCTCTTTCACAGCAGACTCTTACCCACGTTCTATTTTGGCTATCGATGGTGGCTGCAAGTCCCCTAATTCTTGACTCGGAAAGGATTATTGCATAGCTTGCAGTGTTACAGCTCGGACGTGATCTAGCAGTAGTTGACTGGAAACCGTGCAGTGCAATGAGTATCAATGTCATCAAAAATGGTTCCACTACTACTTACTCTTGAGTTGGCCCTTGGGTGATAGTCGACGAATCCGCAGACTATTCTAGTCCAAGACATGGCTGTGGACTGTGCATAACGGTCGGTCCAAGGTTGCATTCGTTCAAAGTAGTTCGAAACCATCCGCACATATGAGGCCGTAGCCTATCAAAATCCTAGATGTGCTTAAGACCTTGACCATCTAATCAGCGTGGGGAAGTGCGAATGTGTTGGTTCCTACCCATCGTGCCTGCCGGCGTTGACTGGAGAATTTCGGAACAATGAAGGGTCCTTGTTCCGCTTTGCACACTACAACTTGCGGCGGTGGCGTGAACTACAATCCTTCCCAAGTCGTCTTAATTAGCGAGTTAAGCCTTCAAGGAGCGAGCTCAAAGCGTGTTCCTAGTTGGACGACATCAAAACGATTGTAATTCGTGTATGATACATAGAGTATAAGACATTTACGGAGAAAAACCATATCGCAAGATGAATTGCATAACAAGAACAAGGAGTATCTCAGAACAACTTCATCTTTGATGTACTGTTTGGCGTGTGATCAGAAATGTTTCAGGCTTGATCAAGTGTACGAATGGCTCACCGAATGCGTGAGTAAACGCTGGCGAGAATGATCAACGGTGCAATTACGTATGCCAGCAACCGCACAAACGGCTCGCTGTTGCTGGTTACCCAGGTAGACCAACCCCCTCCCAGATGTGCTGTAAACAAAAGCATGGGGAACAGGATATACCCTGACAACCTAGAAGTGGCAGCACGCGTGAGCTGGAGTCGAATGACGTCATCCATCGTCCGTTACCTGTGGTACTTCCACATCGCTTTGGCTTTCATTCCACCACCCCAGGCAGCGCCGTTGAACCACACGGTCGAGCCTCCAATCAAGGCTTGGACGATAATCCACGCGACCGTGATGATTCCAAACGTCTATGACAATCATGAATGCACAACGGATGCCTTGCGAACGCGAACACTGACACTATGCCAGGTTGTGATGTGCGGAGCATTATGACTGTTTTTATGGAAGAAGATTGCGAGCGCTCCCGCGAGGATGAGGGGGACACCAGTACAAATTGTGGCGATCTGATGCCTCTGGAGACCTGCGGCCTTGGTGTGGGGTTGGGAGGTTGGCTGAAGAGTCAAAACACCTTTGTGGGAGGGAAAACGTCGGTGGGACGTGAATTGCGTGATCGAATGGAAGTGCTTACTGTACGTGAAGCAGCCAATGGCCAGGCTCTGCAGCAAGGGGTGGTACTTGAACCAACCGAGGGAGGCCGGGTCGCTGCTGAGGACGATGACCCATGTTGAAAGCACAAAGACCTGCGGAGATAAGGCGGCTGTCAGACATGACACTGCGCACATATACAAGTAGCATATATGCTCACAGTATATGAGACCTGTAGTCGCCAAGTAAAGGAAAAACGGATTCAAAGGAGAGCAAGGAACCAAGGGTCAAACACACTCACCCATACAAGGACACCTGCGGCGCCATCACCACTGCGACCCTCAGGTTTGGTTGTGTCGGAACCCATCGTCGGTGGAGGGTCTGAACTCGACTGAAGAAGTGTTTGCTGCTCCTCGAGGTTGGCAGGGACGTGGTCAGGTTCATCTTCGGTTAAACTCGCTTGGTTGGTTGGGGAAGACATCGCTTAGCGGCAAAGTGCGCGTTATCAAGTAATATAATTTTGAAGCTTCCGTCGGTTCCTCAAGTAGGATGTGCATCGATCCGAAAAGACTTGATTAGGTCAAACTGATTAAAACAATACTAGTCAGCGGGGTACAGCAAGCGTAACAACATAAGCAACGTGGCATCAGATGGTGGAGAGCAAGACCAGACAAAGAAAAAGAAAACAAAAGAATGCGGATACCAAGCCCAAAAACAAACCCTCCGTATGTGTTCCTGCAATGCAATTCATCAGCCTCACTGCCCCTCTAACCGTGGCCACGTTCCCTCTTCCTTCCACTTTTCTACAACCTCCCTCAACGCCTCGTGATTGAACAAGGGTCGCTTTAGTTGATATCCAACGACCCTTTTGATCTTCCCGTTGTCATATGCAAGCTTGTGTTTTGATAGTGCAAACTTGTCCATGTATGCGGTTAATGGTGTGTGTGTGATTGGCGGGTTCGATTGCTGGAGCATCTCGGTCCATGTCCCCACGTGGTGCTCGTTGATTTCCTCCACCAGGTCCTCTAGCTTGAGCTGATGAGCAGTCAACATGATCATTCGTGTCACTGAACGGACGAGGCACCGTACCTTGGCAATCGTTGTCTCGAAATTTGAATAGAACTCGAATGTCGTCCCAAAATACTCGGTGATCATCGAACCCCCTTTCGCTAGTGTTGTCTCCGAGTCATCCACCAAATTAAACAAGGGGGCAATTGGTTGTTCGTCTGGGGAGACCACCCCATCCACTTCCTTGGCTTTGCTCTTCTCGTTATGAAAGGGTATCTTCTCTCCAGCCAAAGCATTAGCCCGTTCGCGACCCTGTTGGTCCATCCACACTGCGCATGCCCACAATGCACCAGCCACATCTTCGACATGCACAGTGTGTACGGGCTCCTTGCCCGGTCCCCATCTACCGAATGCTTGTTAGTTGTATCATCACTAATGGGTTCAACTTACATCGTCTTCATTGGTTTCTTCATATAGCCATATACTGATGCGACAGTGATGACTAGGGAATCTGTCAAACACCACGTCAGAGACATATCACAAGGAGGATGTCTGTCTTACAAAGGCCATATTCCACGTATGGACCATAGACAAAACCACAACGCAAAATAACAAGGTTCAGTCTGCTGAGAGTCAGCTTACTTTCTCGCACGAATCTCAAACGATTACCCTTTGATAGACGCCAACATGCGTAGTGTTTCATGCCACCAGACGTCAAGTGGCCTGACAGGCTTGACATCCTCTTTCTCATCATGGGGACCTTTTTCAGACGATTCATAGACCGGTTGTTGAAGGCGTGCATATGCTTTTACGTTGCGTTTCGCAGCCTCCAACGCGATGATGCGGGCGACCGTGAATGTTAGCTTGATGGCAATCTAAGATGCGATGTGATCAGAGATAGAAAGCAGACGAAGCAGATGCGACATACAACTTCTCCACGCTCGTGATTAACCTCTCCAGTGAAATCGAATACATAAGCATAAGCGGCATTTCCCGGGGGTGGGTCAAAGGCAGAAGCAACAGCGGCTTGTGTGTGATCAGATGGATACTGTATTCGGGAGCTGGTTGCTTACCGGGGACGGTGAGGTTGGCTTGGCGGTATTCGACATCTGGCTGAGACAAAACTTTTGGAAATTGTGCGCCAAGATAGCTAAAGAGAGGAGAATGAGTCGAGAGTTGGGATTGGACGGGCTACACCCACGTTGTTGGGGGTGAGACAGAAAACTTGTCAACGATACGTAGATGCTATTATGATATTCGGATGATGATGAGAGTTGATCGATAGGAGAGGCAGGAGACATACGGAAACCAGACGTGGACCGTCCGGCGGGACCAGCAGGGCGGCGAGGGCGCGCGAGAAGGTGTTGAGGCCACCTGTTCGAGATCGGGGCGTGAGTGGCAGCAGCGACGAAAAGCAGGGAGCACACCAAAAATTATAGCGCTTGGTTTCTCGCCGTTGCCAGCCATGGTGGTAGTGGACGGGGAAACTGATCGGTTGTCACACCCGTCCTTTATACAGCGTCGCGGAGGCAACCAAATCTCGAGAAACGCGATTCTGCCATTACGTAACACACACACCCACCCCATCCCACTCATACGTCCTTCAAGTGTACATACACAGACGAAAAGTCCTTCTTTGCAAGGTCTGGCCTCTGTCGGATAACCTCTTCATACAAGCACCTCGCAGCCTCGCCGAGGGGAAGCCTACTCTGGCTACCCTTGGCGATGTTCGTCGCAAGTTCCATGTCCTAGCGAGATCGTCACTCACCACGTCCACACACACAGTACCTCGACCCACCTTCAGCATAAGGGCCGTCGCAAAGCCACCTTCGTAGTTCCTCTCGCAAGGTGGTGACCTGTCCGAAAGTGAGGATGGCACCGGGTTGTTGACAGAGGATGCCCAACAACCTCCTGTCGAGCTATTGATCACGCCAGCAAGTACTGCAGGGTCCAGTCCTAATTTCTCTCCGAGGAGCATAGCTTCTCCGACGACGATCTGTTGCACACCTAGCACAAGGTTATTACAAATCTTTGCGCCCAATCCCGCGCCAGAGGAACCACAGTGGATAATGCGCCTCCCCATTAGCTCCAGAGTCGGTCGTGCTTGAAGAAAAGATCCTTCTGTGCCGCCGACGAGGAAAGAGAGTGTACCCGCTTGCGCACCGGCGACGCCTATTTAGTATTTAACAGGCGAGGCGGTGAGCATTCAAGCAATACAGACCTCCAGATACGGGTGCATCAATCATTTGCGCCCCTGTCTGGATGACTTGAGCAGCGACTTGGCGTGCAACACCCACATCCAGTGTCGTAGAGTCAATGAACAAAGCGTTTTGCAATTCGGTGCTCTTCAATGCTTTCAACGCGGGTATAATGCCATTTCGGTCACAGTAGACAGATTTGACTTGAGGTGAAGAGGGTAACATTGTGATTACCGTCTCGGAAGAGCGCACTGCTCTGCCAGGTGTGTTCACATGAGTTGATCTGCATGGGGTGCACAAATGAGATGCTGAGGATCACCTACTCCTCGGGTGTCTGGACAATATTGATACTCGCACCGGGGAACTGGGTCAGAAACTTCTGACGGAAGGTGACTGCACTCTCCAGCACTGCGTCGCATACTACAAAGCGTGAGTCGGTGGATTGACCCAGCCTCTTGGAGAAGAGGTTGTAGGCCATCTCTGAGCCCATGCGACCAAGTCCAATGAATGCCGTGCTCTTCGAATGCATTACACGAGAGTCAAGTGTACGGAGGGTCGGCCTCATCGCTGGTAAGGTGAGCATGCGAGTCAGACAACGAGCGCTGTCCCTAACTCAAGATTACATCAGCAAGTATAACTTGCAAGATCATAGTCAGTACAAAGTAGTTCAAGGCAAGACTCGACGACGCGATGCTTGCCGCAGCGACATCTTTTTTCTCTCGGACAGCGATATCCCAGTCTTATAACATTGGGGCATCAAATGCTAGTCGGTCATCCACTCCAACCCCTGCAGGATCTTCTACTTCTGGCATGCAGCATCCACTGCCAATGTCGGGTAGGGTTGGCCTATGGAGGGTCCAAGGGGCAACACACAAGGTCACTAGCAAACATGTATCTGTCTGGACTTTCGATAAACGAGCCGAGATGGAAAGTCTTGGCCCCATGTCCAAGGAACGCGTCCTGGAGATCATGAAGACCGAGGTAATAACCGCAGTTACCGACACCGATATAAAATTAACTACTTTGTCAGGCTGCTGCATTGAGCAAATTGCGCCATCCATCCATCCTCGGTATGCTTTTGTAACAATCAATATTTGCTCACTGACCAGAAGCCGCGAAGAAATGGTTGAACCCCTTGAGGAAACTCGAAACGAGCTCATCTTTGCAACGGAGCCCATTCTATCGTCTCTGGACTTATCTATACCACGAGGATCTTATCATACCCCTCTTGTCGAACTCGACGAGATTGAAGTGCGTGATGGCACTCTTTCCACCTTTCTCAATATACTCATTTTTCACCCAGATTCAAAAGGGTATCCTCCAGTTATGCAAGGGACTCTCGTTCTTACACTTGTCAGCAAAGTTAATACACTCAAACCTGAAACCGGAATGCATCATTATCAATGAAGCCGTACGTGGAGTTCTTGACAATGTCAGTTCCGGTAAGCTAATTACTAGTTGCTGCAGGGTGATTGGAAAATATCTGGTTTGGGCTTGACTATTTCCCTGATGACTGCCGATGGGTCGCCGTCGCAGTGGGAGTTTCCCGGATTTGATGGTCGTCTCCCATCCTACGTCCAGCGTTCGTTCGACTACATCGGTATTCTTATCTACGTTGCTCGTCGGTTAAGCCAAATTAAAACGTCACAATAGCTCCGGAATATGCTTTAGACGAGGTACTTGCAACAGCGTCCGATATGTACTCTCTTGGTGCTGTGATATACGCTGTTCACTGCAAAGGCAAACCGCCTTTTCAGAACCACGGAAGCCTTGGCGGTCTGCGCGATAATGCGAGTCGATCTATCTCGGATATAGGGGCATTGGATACAGATTTACAGGGTATTCATCTTTCTGGTTTTCCTTATTTCCTGGAGTCTGATACAAAGCACGCTAAGATCTGTTACGGTTACTCGTTACACGAGGGTACCAAAGTAGACCAACTCCATCCACGCTTACGTCGCACCCCTTCTTTTCCTCGCTTCCAATTTCCACGCTCAACTTCTTGGACCGATCAAATTTTACGGCAAAGACTCGAGAAGAAAAGATATCCTTTATGAAAGGCCTAACCAGTGTTTTGGATCGATTCTCAGAAGGTTTGAGAACACGGAAGATATTGCCATCACTACTGGAAGAGGTTCGACATCTTCGGTCCCCCCACGACGCATGCTGACTAACGTGGAATAACAGATGAAAGACATACATCTTCTTCCGTATATCTTGCCTAATGTTTTCGCTATCTCGAACATTTTGTCGGCTGCTCAGTTTGCGCAGATTGTGCTGCCCAGTCTCAAGCCCTTGTTCACCGTCAAAGATCCGCCGCAAAACATGCTCACATTATTGAATAACCTTGAGATGCTACAGAGCAAAACTGAAAAAGGAGTCTTCCGAGAACGTGGGTGCCAGATTTCGTATTCTTCCATAATTCTCTGACGTCCTATGGAGAGGTTCTGCCGCTTGTCTATAATGCCTTAGAGTCCGAGCACACTGTGGTAAGCATTTTAGTACAATTCGCCCCCCACATATTCAATCCCACTGCACAGGTTCAAGAGTGTGCCTTAGGGGTGGTTCCTAACCTATGTGAAACTATCGATTATGCGGAAGTATCTGGTGTACTATTCCCCCGTGTAGCAGTATGTTTAATATGAAGACTACGGTCACGGAGTGCACTCATGTCCCCATAGCTGGTGTTTACCAAGACCAAATTACTCTCGGTGAAGGTAGCGACATTAGTTACCTTTCTGAGTATGGTAAAGACCCTTGATCAGGTTAGTTTACTCTTCTTTTCATGGCTCGAAGCATGGAATAATGTATTGCCAGACGAATCTGACTCAAAAGCTATGTCCTCTCTTGTCGAAGATCCGAACTAAGGAACCAGCTGTGATGGTATGTCTTCGCCACGGTTGTGTTGCCAAACATGATCAGATACCTCGTGTTTTATAGATGGCTACCCTCTCCGTCCAAGAGGCTATGGGCTCTAAGATTGATAGAGAAGCAGTAGCGACCTTGGTCCTTCCACAACTCTGGTCGATGTCTATTGGACCACGTAAGTTGACTGAGTATGCCAAAATCGTAGCTGGTGCTCACGCTTATCTAGTGTTGAACGTCCAACAGTTTCAGCGGTTTATGACAGTCATCCGCAAACTCGGCGAACGGGTTGAGAAAGAACACAACCAGTTCTTGCGAGACTCGCAGCGCGTAGAAGATCAATCTTCGCCTGCTCATGGTGTCGCATCCTCGGTCTTTGACTCGGGCGTCGATTTTGAGACGCTGGTGGGCCGTAGTAATGCCAATATAAAGCCTGATATCGATGGCTCAAAAAGCTGGGATGATGACGTATGGGGCAGCATATTTAATAACACTCCTGAGGTCAGTGAGGTCCTATGAAGCCAGAGCCAAATTCTGATGGTCTTACAAACACCCGGGCAGTCGGTTACGACAACTGTGACGACTCAAGTCACCAGTCCATCCGCGGCTCCCCTCGCCCAACTCTCTCAGACTCAGTCTTTACCTTCGTCGCCACGATTTCCTGTTGATACTTCTTCGCGACCCCCACGGCTTGGGGCCAAGCCACTACCCTCCTCATCCTTCGATAGGTCGGCTTTTTCGACACGTCCGCAAGCTCAATTACATCGCATCTCAAGCCCACCATCGCAACTGCAACCTATCTCGTCCTTCTCTACACTTCCTGCTGCTGCAACCCAGACGCCTAACTATAATATATCACTCTCTGGTCTTTCAGCAGCTCCGTCCAATGCGTTCTCATCCACTAGCTATACTACGCCAATTCATACCTCTTCGATAGCTACACCTCTACATTCGACGTCGTCGCCCCCACTACAGGCCTCTCCTCTTTCGATGGCACCCATGCTGACACCCATGCAACCGACTCGGGTTGTTGTCAGCAACAAACAGGTGACCAAGGACGATTGGGGTGACTTTGATCCTCTTAAATGACCTGAGATGTACCGTACTTTTGCGTTGCATATTCACCGAGGGTAGTAGGGTCATTCTGAACCCAACTTGTTGCGCAGTTTGTTCGTGTTTGAACCACCGTGCTCAGTCAGTCTGACGCTGTGCAACACAACGTTGCACAGTGACTTATGAGTCTTGAACGTCGTCAACTGGTAGTGTGTCTTACCCTTCTTCCTACATAGCTCTACCTTGGCCGATATGCTGGGAGGTTCTTTCTTCTGCTCACGCACACGTCCGAGCGTGACTACTTCCCGCGCTCTTCTAGTGATATCACTTCTTGTCAACCCTGTTTCGTCGATATGGCCCTTTTCTCCCAAACGATTCACGCAAAACGCCCTCATGGATACGGGTTCTATGGGACTTGATAACGGCGATCGTGTGGTTGCATTCGGGGACTTCAATGGAGATCAATTGTGAGCGAACAGCCATTCGCCTGCTTCGTCACTTGATTCAGCCGGAACAAAGTCTAGACGTGCTCGCACTAGACTCGAGTCAGCACGTTCTGTCTGTATACATATGGGACCATAGTATGCCATTGCTTCGTCGTCATTTCCCTTCCTCAATATTCTCCCCAGATGCGTTCGCCTTCGAGAAGCGCTCTCAAATGCGTCACACAACGTCTATATACAATGTCATACCAGGAGATTTCACGCTTGATGGGAAGCTTGACATTCTTGTCATGAGCTCAAATTCTCCTTCCACTCTCAATATGGACCTCTACAAGGGTAATCACGACGGAACATTCCGTACGTACATGCTGTTCACATCGACTTTCTTGGTCTGTGTTTTGAGCATTCTTTGTAGAGCCGACCCCGATATCGTCGCCTTCCTCTGCTCTTCCACAACCTATACCCGTTGATCTTGATGGGGACATGAAGATTGATCTGCTCGGTATGGACTCCCCTAACCAGGGTTCGTCGAGTGTTTTAAAAGCATGGAGAAACACGTGGAACATCTCCGAAAGTCGACCAACGTTGTTTAACCTGTGGGTTCTCAGTCTCGTTACGGGTGGTCTTGCTGACTTGTTTCTAGTGTTGACCCTCCTTTCGATGGAGTGCAGTGCAAGCTGGCTTCTCCACACAGCAATGCAATCATTGACTTGAATGGGGACTGTCTTGCGGGTCAGTTTTATTCTATGGAAACAAAATCATACTCATGTTTCTATTTCGTAGACATTTTTCTCGTCTGTGATGAGGGTTCAGACAGAAAATCTTTTCAGATATGGGTGAACAATAAGGATTCTGGATTTTCTCTCGCGCAACACCACTCACTCCCATCTGGGGTCCAGGCAATTTCCTTCGCTGATGTTGGTAAGTCAAGTGGCATGAACACTAGTTTATGTGTCAATGCATGCGTTGCAGATCGAGACGGGACTATTGACATGGTTTTCCCGACATGCTCATCGGTGTCATCAAGGACTGGTGTTGGTTCTGGTTGCTTGATTAACATTGCGTACAACAAGCAAATACCCGTGTGTTCGTCTGCAGGATCCCAGACCATTGATAAGCAAGAGAACCAGCTCTGCCGACCACCCGAAAAGCTCTGTATGGCGGACCGAAACTTCAGGTTTGACTTTGACAACAATGAAAATAACAACGTGAGAGGAATCTTGTTTGTGTGTAGGCTATTCTTGTTGATGTTCTCTAGGCCTTTGTTCAGATTTCCTTCTCTTCCCTTGTCAAGTCCCCTTCAAGTTCACTCCTTGTACTTGACACCACTTTCTCACCCTCTCTTCCACTTCCTGTCCGTCTCGGAGACACAAATCTGGGTGGTTTCCCAGACCTGTTGGTAATCGCAGCAACTGCAGATAGATATACACCTAAGCTTCTGATCTCACAACCGTGTGCAAAAGGTCTTGCGGGATGTGATGAAAACGGACAGGGACGGCGTGGATTTAGTCTCCTCCAGAAAGGTACGGAGAGTTTAGAAGCCGTACACGATGCGCGAGGTGTGATGTTTGTTGACATGGACGAGGATGTACGCCATTTGTTCTTATCTTGTATCCGAAAGAGAATTTAACACTGCAGGTGCCGAACAGGGGACGCTCGATATTGCTGTACAGAGAACGGGAACGCAAGGTCATGGCACAGTAACATTTGTCCAGAATAATTTTTACTATGACGCATTCTTCCTGAAAGCGATTGGTGCGTTCGAGCTCTTTACGTGGTGTACGCGCTGATAGTCGGAATAAGTGTTGAATGGTGCATGCAACAATGGTTGGTGTACCGTGCCAAACGATTCGAGTTATCTTGTGAGTGTCGTGTATTCATTGTCGAGTTTATCTGAATGCCAGACAGCCATTCGGTGTGAGCTATTCTGGAGCATCGTTCAAGTATACCGTCCTCGACAC
>JBBPKD010000365.1:0-22524 GCA_038089075.1 Singerocomus inundabilis
GGAAAAGGACGAATACACTTGAAATGATAAGAAAAGGGGAAGTGCCCCTCTGCGTCGTCCTGCTTGGCGTGGTGACGCCAAGATGGGTTATGCTGACGAGAACGCAACAACTGGCCATAGGAGACGAGCAATAACACATGTCCTACCGCGACGGCGGACGACGGAGTGCGTACAAACAACGAACACAAGCTGAGAGTGTTGTATAAACAAGCTTTGAAATTAGTCATCAGGAGCTCCCCAGTTTCCGGCGTCAGCTCGATTCATGCCTCGTTTCTCCCTCTTGATCTACCCCTCTGCAAGTAAAAGTACTCCATGAGGTTGCAACCCCTGGCCACTACGTAGGACCGTCATGAAATTCATCTTTAATTGAAAATGATCACCCAGGGTTTCAAATCCATTTGAGATCCCGTCGCTTCCAATGAGTATAAGACCGGTCGTTTGCAGGGTAGACCACAAGAAATGTCAGTGGTCTCCCTCTCTGGCACACTCGTTTTGACCTTCTTCATCTCTGCGGTCGCCGCTTTGGCTTGCTATACAGTACGCAGGCCACCTCACCCGCTCAGCTTCCCCCCTGGCCCTAGGGGTCTACCGTTCTTCGGCAGCGTGTTTGAGATAAATACTTTGCGGCCCTGGCTTACCTTCACTCAATGGGCATCGTCATATGGTCCGTATCATGCTTGTACCAAAGACCACGATAGTCATGTCCATGCCATTTTAGGCGACATGGTATATTGCACCATCTTGGGGCGACAATTTCTCATCATTCAGTCCACGGACACCGCGAAAGCACTACTTGATCAACGATCATCCATCTACTCGGATCGGCCACCAGTTAAGATTCATGATGAGTACGTACACCATCTCAGACTCCCGTTCATCCACCCTATGAGTATGCCCAGCCTTGGCTCCGAGTTCAATTCTGCACTACTCCGGTATGGAGACAGGTGGCGACTTCATCGAAGAGTGCTTCATCAGTCGTTCCGCGCTGAAGCTTCGCGTGTTCATCTCCCAACTCAGTTGCGAAAAATCCGCCAGTTATTAATAAATGTCTACGATTCGCCCGGCAGTTATCAGCGACAAATTGAGCTGTAAGCTTCCCTAATATCAATCCTCACGAAATGCTGGAATCATTAATGCCAACCAGTTTTGCTTCTGGAGTGATCATGTCAGCTGTTTACGACTATGAAACGCTTCCGGATGACGACCCTCTTGTACTGGCGGCGGAGAGGGCAATTGACGTATTTGTGAAAGTAGCGGGGCTCTCGGCTACTGCAATCTTGGAGGCCTTCCCCTTTTGTCAGCTTCAATTCCTTGATGTACACTAGCTTCTTGCTTACCGTGATTCTCAGTGCTTAAACTTCCCGTATGGTTCCCCGGTGCCAAGTTCAAACGCATGGCCATACGAGCCAAAAGCAACTTGTATGAGATGATAGATGTGCCATTCCATTATGCACGTGATCGAGTGGTCAGCATTGTTCATTCCTATTACTTGGCTGTCTACCAATGCTACCTGCCTCTCACATCAGATATCTCGTGTCTCCAAGCCATGCATGATATCTGACTCTCTCAAACGTTCCCCGAAATGTGATTCAGAAGGCTTTGAGCTCGCGCTCAAGTCGGCCTCTGCAACAGCTTTTATCGGTCAGTTGTAGTTTATTTGAGTTTTCTGCACCACCTGACACGGAACGTGGACAGCTGGCGTTGAAACGGTATACGTTCTACCACTTTGTAGTACAATCACTCACTGACCATGACCGAACAGACAGCATCAGCCTTGATCGTTTTTGTCCTGGCGATGATGCGTTACCCAGTAGTCCAAGAACGAGCCCAGAATGAGATCAATGCTGTTGTTGGGTCGCACAAACTACCTGACTTTAAAGACAGGCCATCCCTGCCTTACACTGAAGCAATCGTACGCGAGACGTTGAGATGGTGTCCTATATTTCCATTATGTAAGTAAATGTATGGGGAGTGTATTGATCATCACTGAGTGGAGTATCGATAGGTGTGTCACACTATACAACTAAAAGCGATGTTTACAATGGGTATTATATTCCAAAGGGTGAGGATTTTCCGTTTTTATGTCTCTATATGCCGACGGAAATTAAGGCTGTGCGATATTGGCCAACGTCTGGTATGCATGCAGCCCATTATGCTGTGTAGTCTTGTTCATCTATTACTAAGGGCAATGTTGATGGATGAAGTCAAATATCCCAATCCCACTGAATTCATACCCGAGAGGTTCTTTAAAGAGGATGGTGAACTCAATGACGATCTCGTCGGGCCAGCCTTTGGTTTTGGACGCAGAGTCTGGCAAGATACCCTCGTTGTGTGATCACAACCAGACAGCTCACATGCAATTTAGCGTCGGCAGGTATTTTGCAGACGCGTCGCTATGGATAGCCATTGTTCATCTACTTTTTGCCCTCAAGTTTATGAAATCAGTGGACAAAAATGGCGTTGAAATTGAGCCGGACCCTGAATGGTCAACCGGGCTTATACTGTGAATATACCTCTATACTCTTTAAAACTTGTATGAATTGTCTGCAGGCATCCGCTCAAGCTCAAGTGTCGTGTTGTTCCCCGATTTACTGGAGTGGACGCCGACAATTTGATACAGATGATATTGTCCAGCGATTGAACGTAGTGCTGATGTGACTAGCGATCATCTTTCGCTGTGATGCTATTGAAGCTTTCTAGTGCGTCGATATACGTTATCTTCTTCTAGAGTG
Organism: Singerocomus inundabilis; assembly: GCA_038089075.1. Classification (NCBI taxonomy): domain Eukaryota; kingdom Fungi; phylum Basidiomycota; class Agaricomycetes; order Boletales; family Boletaceae; genus Singerocomus; species Singerocomus inundabilis. The sequence continues at coordinate 2,733 of JBBPKD010000365.1, forward strand.
GATACGTGTGTTTCTGTTCCGTTCAGTAGGACAGATCCTTGCTTTCGCGGGCAAAAATCATATTTCATTTGGATTGTCACGTCGGTGCAATACTACCAGCAAGGGCATTTAGTCAAGTAGTCCAATTAGCCTTTTGCATCGCAAAGTTGTGCGTCATCCCCTCATAATTCAAAAAGAGTTCAGTTGATGACTGCCTTGTGTCCCGTCCGCTATTCTGACTGTCGTCATCTACAAGGTGATGCGGCGTGAGGTTACAACGTTGCTCAGGATAGCATGAGGAGAACTCACTGGGTAATTGCCATGGTCAAACGAGCCTGAGGAATTCTAACATCGGAATTGTAGTCAACGACATGGCAGCATTGTTCTCCGTTGACATAAGACACCAAATCAGATCCGCGATGGCCAGTACGAATTTGACTCAGTATACGCGAGGACGTCGGAACAGAGGGGTCACCCAGCGCTATGTTGTCTGATCAGACCGTAGTCACCCCCTCTGGGAGCAATGTGATAAGGAAACTTGACTTGCTGATTACTGTATTAGCTGACTCGCACATATTAGGAGGGGACGTAAAGGTGGATATCTGGTATTCAATATTTTTTATGGTTCCACGGTGGACGGCGCGGAAGGGATAGCAAGCCATCGCACGCCACGATACAGCTGAAGGATACTTGGCTAGGGCTTATTTCTGGATCCCCCCCAAAATAGGCCAACATCTCACCTGTGAGATCGCCGTTGCAAAGCTGGTCTAGGACTCCTAGGGAGGAACGCTTGTGTAGGAGCCAAGGTGGTTCCCTCAAATTCACGTTTTGCAGCGGTGTTGAAACGCCTCACTCTGAAGAGATTGACGATATTGGTCGTTCGTTCCTGATATTCCAGAGATATACATGAAGTATCAGTTCGTGTTTCTCGTGGTCGTCCCTACCTCTTGAAGTGAAATAGCCCCAAGTTAGATTGTCCACAGGAGTGACTCCACGATTATCGGCTACCAGCGGTTGCAACAGTCTCACGAGACGGGCTCTGGAAGATTATTTGTGTAGCCATTCACTCTCAATGTATGCCTTGCAGTCGATGATTTATGGGTGGGCATAGGGGACCAGAGTCGCACATGGTCTTGATCGACTCTCGTACTCGTATGGTTCTCCTATTTATGACCGCACGGTCGCTGCTCGAGTGGGTTCTTGAGTCACGACTCTCAAGAGTAGATAGGGAATGAATCGTAGACGCGTTGTTTCGACACCAGGAAAAGGAAGAAGTACTGCACAACACGGGGTGCTGGGGTAAGGAAAATGGTGAGATAGGGAGTGCAACGCGGCGCAATGCGCAAGAGCGTAGGTTGATTGTTCTGGTACGAGTATGTAATCTGCAATGTGAACAGCGACTCACTGCTCACCCGTTCCCGCCAACTATGCCATTATGGGTCTTGTTGGGCCTGGTGCTGTTCAACGATACGGAATCAGCATATCTAGTCAGACGAACATGACTGAAACGCTCTCGTCCATGATAGACTGATGGCGTAACTCAGGGATCCAAATTTTGACTTGGCCAGATGAGCTTGTGGGCGGCAATGATGGTGTCAACTGAGACTAGACGAGTGAGGCTCCGACACTGCAACTACCTGGCATCGTCGACGTTTCCACCCAGGTTGGAGAGACAAGGATTGTATCAACTTTGTCACTTGACAGCGCCACTCGGCTAAATCGGGATGAAATGAGAGTAGAAGTCTCGCTCGTCTGCGGCTCTTATCCTCCGTCTCTTCTTGCCACCATCCTCACTACCAAGTCAGCTCCATGCCTTCGCCCTCCCCATCCCAGCCAGTCAACATCCGTGGTTCTCCACCCTTTGACTCTGTCTCTTCTACCCCATCCGGCACACCTGATATCCAGGCTCTTCGTGCTCAGTTCTCTGGTGCACCACCCGTACCCAACATCCCAGCACGCTTCACTCCTCCGGTGGGCTCTTATTCCAACTTGCCTCGCGACGAATCTCCAAACGCAAATCTCTCCTCGAATGAGTTGTTTTCTAAGCTTCACCGCTCGTCCTCTAGCGCAATTAGCGCAAAGCGCTCGTCAAGCGCTGTAGCTTCCTCGAGCGCGGTAGACAACAATCTACTAGTAGACTTGGACGACCTTTCCGCCGAGGACAAGGCTAGAGTACTCAGACGACATCTACTTTTGCACGGAGAACGCCGCACGAGTCGTACGGACTTGCGCTCTTCGGACGGCTCTGATCCAGATACGCCTGACCTCGACGTACCCCGCGCAGAGTCACCGACGTCTCCACGACTCCAACGGGATCCTTCGGAAACGTTTTCTATACCTTACAAGGCTCCGGGTGCTGACGTTACGTAAGTTTGTCCACTCAAGCTCCGACCGTCAATGACAGCAATCATGTCATTAGCCATGACATTTACAAGTGGCATGCAGATCAGAGGAGACTATCTGGCCGTCCGCGCGCTTCATCATTCGCGGGATCCGTGGCGCCACAGAACCCCGCATTCGAACACATTCATGAACCTGGTGGTTTCAGGCGCAACTACCTTCTCTTGCAAGCAAACGGGCAAGGCGTCAACGAGAGGCGAGCAACGAACAATTTCATCGATTTTCTTTATATCTATGGTCAATTCGTGAGCGAGTTTCTTCCTTGCCTGAACACGTTGTTACATTGTTATTAGGCGGGAGAAGATCTCGAAGAAGACGAAGACACGGCCGAGGACGAAGAGTCTACCGGTCAGTCTGGTCCTTCAACAGGACACACTACCGACGAGACACAGCCCTTGTTGAAGTCGACTGATCGATCACGTTCTCGATCTAGGCGAAGGGCCGTGTCCGTCAGTGGTCACGGTGACGCAACCGTACCACAAGCCGTACTAATGGTGAGCTCTCGTGCAGTTCCTTATCCATCATCCTAATGCCACTTTTTCTCACCAGCTTCTGAAATCATTTGTGGGGACTGGTGTGTTGTTCCTTGGAAAAGGGTAAACCGCTCTTAGTTCAATGCACTCGTTAGTGATACTCACAGATGGGACAGATTCTCCAATGGAGGGCTTCTCTTTTCTACGATTACTATCACAGTCGTCGCTTTGATCTCCTTATATTCATTTTTACTTCTGATCCAGGCAAAATTTGCTGTTTCTGGTTCCTTTGGAGGCAAGTGTTCCGCATCCATCAAGGTATCATGACATTCACATCAGGTCTAGACATTGGCGGCGCATTGTACGGCCCGTGGATGCGATTCGCGATCCTCTTCTCCATCGCTACATCTCAGATTGGATTTGTTGCAGTATACAGCATCTTTGTCGCAGAGAACCTCCGGGTCAGCTTATTATCACTATCACTTTGTCGAACGACCATGTAACGGCATATCTGACTTTTACAGGCATTTGTTAATGCAGTCACAAATTGCACGACTTCGAACCTCTCCGTCACATTCTTCATCCTCGTTCAGCTGGTCATCTTTCTGCCATTGGCACTGGTCAGAAATCTCGCGAAACTCAGTACAACTGCCCTCATCGCAGACGTCTTCATCCTCGCTGGCTTGGTTTATATCTTTGGAAGCGAAATTTCCAAGATTAGTGCTGATGGAATAGCAGAGGTTCAAATGTTTAATCCACGAGATTTCCCTTTGTTCATCGGGTGGGTATCCGCTTCGATCAAGTTTGCAGTATCGCTGATGGTATTGTGAAAGTACTGCTGTGTACTCGTTCGAAGGGGTCGGTCTGGTATGTCCTCTGTCACCAAATTTTGCTTGCAAGGTTTTGATGTGCAACTCAGGTTATCCCGATTACGGATGCTATGCGCGAGCCGCACAAATTTCCCAAAGTTTTGACTGGTGTCATGATTGGGACGCTCGGTATCCATTATTTCTCATGTCGTCTGGTTGTTTAATGCTCATTTTTTGTTCAAGTACTGTTTGGTGGAGCTGGCGCTCTTGCATATTCGACTTTTGGATCAGAGGTGAAGGCAGTCGTTCTCGTCAATCTTGACGAGAAGAATAAATTCACACAAGCTGTTAGTTCATTCGCCTGTCAAAGGTTCCAGTAGTTTGATAAACTTGGCACAACAGGTCCAATTCCTATATTCTATGGCAATTCTTTTGTCCATCCCACTTCAACTCTTCCCCGCCGTACGTATTTTGGAGAATGGACTGTTTGTGAAGAGTGGCAAACAAGATTCGCGCGTGAAATGGCTCAAAAACTTTTTCCGCTTTGGATTAGTTGCAGTTTGCACAGTGATCAGCTCGGTTGGTGCTGCGGATCTCGACAAGTTTGTTGCGTTGATTGGCAGTTTCGCGTGGTAAGTTCGGTCGCTGGGACTATATGTCTTACGCCGTGAAAATAACTCGATCCCCCCAGCGTCCCGCTGTGCTTTGTGTACCCTGCGATGCTACACTACAAGGCGGTGGCCAAGACACCGCTGCAGAAGATTGGAGATGTCTTGCTGGGCCTTTTTGGGGTGATTGTAATGATATTCACCACTGCTCAGACTATCAAGGAAAGCTGTCTCACACATGTTTTGCGGAATGGTTCTGACTGTGTTCCTAGCTCATGGCTGTGCCAGAATCTGCACCGGTGCCAGGCCCTGGAGAGTGCTGAGCACTTGAGGACAGAACGGAGGGGAGGATGGAAAGAGAGATGTTGTCTGGCACTTTTCGAGATCTGGCATGTCTCTACTATAATGGATAATTGGCAGACGTATTGCTTGAGAACGGTCCACCTTTGTGATACTAGGTATGCCAGTGGGTCGATTCTCTGCCCATGCAAAGGAGACCAAGTATTGACGAGCCAGTGCTGTGTGCCGCCACGTATCCTGGAGTCTGCGAAGCGACAGGGTTCTCGTTCTTGTGAGCAAATGGCCGCTGCAACGCTGGACTTGGCACTCATGGATATGCGCACTGGCTGAATTGGTCGTCAGATTACCATCGCATCTCTGACACCCTCTGCAATCCTGGACGTCCGTTTGCCCGCCAGTTCAACGTATGCCCAAGTCGTTCGTACACACCACCTCCGGCTCTCAGGTCCAGAAGCACCGCGAAGCTGACCACACGCAAATGGGTGATAGCGAGGCGCGGTAACCAGCGGGAATCGAGGCAATGCCGAAACGTGTAATCCCTTCGTCGAACAAGGTTCGCAGCTCGCAGACTCTCCTCACCGAAGCCACGATGGAAATCATACATAAAGACTAATGGATGATTGACCGTATCGTGTTTTCCTGCTGGAACTCATCCTTCTATCCCTCTCGCAGGTTTCGCCGTGGACAAGCCAAGTACCCGCTTTGTAGGATGTCTGTGTCAACCTGTGATTCATCCATCAATCAGCTTCGGGTTCGACGAAAGCCCGCACCCAGCCTAGAGCTGGAGACGCGCTACCCGACACCAGACCCCGGCGATCCCTTTGCTCCGCTCGCCGTCCTTCGTAGTCGTACCGCCAGTACTTTGAGCAGCGCGGGCGCTCCTCTATCTTTTCGCGGTGACTCCACGTCGTGTCTCCCGACCCTCCCTTACACAGGCGGTAAATACCCCCCAGACATATATCGAGCGTATCTCAACTCGGATGCGCTGCCGTCCACGACATCCACTGCACCAACATCTTTCACTCGAAGTACGTCCAACATCTCACCGAACACCAGCGGTGGATCGGGGCCAGAGAAACCTTTTCGGTTTCCGCAGGATGGCACGCCTGAGTGCTCACGGCACATTCCCATCCAACGTCGACGCTCCCGCTCGGCTGTGTCGAGGAAAGAAGCACGACTTACGGTTCCCATTCCACCTGAAAACTCGCCTTACGGACTTTCAAAGCTGCAGTATGTTCTCACTAGCGCGATGTCATCGACCCCTGCGTTCACCGCAGAACCTCTGTCCATCTCGCCTACATCATCCATCGGACGGGGCAGCGAGAGCGTGCACTCGTTCATGTCACGTGTCAAGTCCGATCCTGGCTATCCCGCCCCGTCCTCTCCGCTGCGTTTAGCTTCCTTTTCAGCCGACGACTCTATCCCAGCGCCAAGTAAGGTTAAGAAGCTTGCGCGACTGCTGCCGAAGAAGATTGGGAGTCGTCCAAGCCTGACCCACCCGTCCACGGACAACTTGGCTCTGAGTCAGACAAACGACTCTCTCACGTCATTCCCTCATTTCGCCCCCGAATGGCCATCCAAGCCCAAGCACACTGCGGAAGAGAACACGTTCCATGCTCGTCGCAAGTCGACGATGCTCTTCCCAGCGGAGATGACTACTCGTCTGCACACCATGGACGTCTCGAGCCCCGTTCGCGACCCAACTACTGGATACGTATACGAGCCCCTCACGAACGCCGAACTAGGCCTTGCGAGTGGTCTTGGCAGTCCTTTATCACCCTCCCATTCTTCTCATGCATCATATTCCCCCTTACCTACTGCTACGGCATCTGCCCACGTGCGCTCTCTGACGGCCCTGGATGGTCGTGGCTTTGGTCCGGCTACCAACACACTACCTAAAGGCGAGGTCATACGACCATCTACTGCCCAATCCTTTTCTCCCCCAACATTCGACGAACATGCACTACCGACCTCCAGACAACTTGCCGAGGCTGCCTCATGTTTCGTCATTGCTGAAAATGGCCTACGTGTCCAATTTGGCGAGCTCTTCCGTGATCAAAAGACTATTGTTGTGTTCATCAGACACTTTTGGTTAGGCTCGTTTCGTCGTGTGAATGACCCTGATAGCTGATCCAGCTTTAGGTGTCCGTTATGTCAAGATTATATGTTTTCCGTGTCAGATAATGTTGATCCGAGGAGACTCAAAGAAACCGGTGTCAATCTAGTCGTGATTGGAAATGGCTCCTACAATTTGATCAAGTCCTACCGACGTATGTGTTTCATCCGCTGTGTTGGTGCAGGTTTATCAATGATGGCTCGTGTAGAAATATTTCGTAGCGCATTCGCTTTCTATACCGACCCCACATTGCGCCTCCATAGAGCACTGGGCATGACCCTGCGTATAATGGAACCCAAATCACAGCGCAAACAAGGTGGTTATGTCCGCCATGGACCTATGGGCGGCATTGCCATGGTCTTCAAAAATGCCCTTCGTGTTGGCATGCCTGTGTGGGAGAGAGGTGGTGATTTTTCGCAGTTGGGTGGCGAGTTTGTTCTCGGTCCCGGGTAAGATTCGTTCAAGCTCGCTTTTGCTCGTGCCAATCGGGTTCACAGGATGTCCGCCAATTACGCTCATCGCATGCCTAACCCCCGCTCTCATGCTCCAATCATGCACGTTCTCTCTGCGGCGGGCATTGGTATACAGTGCGAGAAGCCTACGCCAACAGCCGAGGCTATTGCGCGAGCGGTCCCACCGGTGCTTGACGAGGAACAATGGATGGAGGAACGTCGCTTGAGCCTTGCGAGGATCCGGCAGCGAAAGCTCGCGCGCAGAATGGGGGTGGCGTTCCCCAGCGCTGCCGAGGCCGATGAACACCCGGTGGTACTACACAGGATCGAACCTCCCGGCAAACTGACTCGGTCGGACAGCATCAAGGAAGAGGAGGAAGAAAAGGAGACGGAAAATTTGCAGGTGATGCCAGCAGGGGACCAAGTTGTCAGGTCTGAAAGCACGACTTGTCAACCTGATCATGGAGTCATACACTCAGGCTTTATGGCAGAGGACGGCGAGACGGAGATTACGACTATTGGTTCTGGCACGTTGTCGGACTCAGGCTCGGATCGCACGAAGACTGAGGGGGTTGAGCCTCACACTTTGCAGGATAAAGTAGCCATCCTGGATCTCGAGGATCTGAGCGTACCGGAGGTTGTGAACCTATAAAGGCTGATGACCCTTCCGACTGATGATGCCTCCTACCTATGTTTATTTAGAACTTCATGATCACACTAATATCGTTTCACAAACTTGGGTTATACCCACTGAAACTCGAAGTGCTCGTTATAACACCTGATTAATTGACTAGCGGTGGAGACGAAAAAAGCATTGTAGAGAGCGTATACATCTCAACTAAGAAATCAGATAAACCGCTAACGGGGAGATCCACATTGTACATCGTGCCATCACTTGGTTATATTTCATGCTGGAAGTGAACACACATTTCGATCCCCGTCGCATGCCGGGAAATTCCATTCGCATTTGCATAGAATGACTTGCTGGGTTGTAGAGTAATTACTACCTTTCCAGCGCAGTTACGGTGCGTTCTCTGGCCACCGTCCAATTTTCGCTCAACAAGCTTGCACACCAATCGACCTTCGCTGCACCTGGAAACACTCGTTTCCACTTGTTGGATGACGGTGGAGAAATTGCTCTTAACTTGTTCTGTCCCATATACTTCTAAACACCGTTCTTCAAGTAAACGACGAGGTGTATGATGCTTGTCTCTAAGCTTGAAGAGTTAAGCATGGCGATCCTGGCCAACGATGCGCATGCGAATCGTATGACGGGCCGATGAAGTCGTCCGGTCCATGGAGTGAAATCTTATGAGACTATTTGCATACTACACCACTTCTGCGTCATGCGACACCGGTGGTCGTTGGTCAGGGTTTCTCGGGACTCTTTTTTGAGGTCGAACGTGCCGTAGCCTGCAGCTGGTCAGCGCCGGCCAATCTCGCATGCCGTGTTTCCAGATATAATTTCTTCAAATCTGATCCAAGCCTAGAAGTACAAGCACACGCACAGCAAACGAACGTCCCATCACGGCGTGAATGTGGTAAATGGATACCCTGGGGGAGGAAATGCATCTCCGCATCCTCCTCTAACTTGATTCGTAGCGGCTGAGACGGTTATTCGTGGAAGTCACCCTCGCGAACGGCAGATCAAGTGCGTGTTCCGTCAACTGCAAGGTAGGCATCAAATCTGCCACGAAGCTGGGACGGCGACCTCTTACTCTGGTCGTCTTCCCGAGACCGTCGGGGTCCAAGAAGGCCGTGACGGCGTTTCGAAGTGAGAGAACGGGTAACCCACCTCAGCGTTCTCGAGTGCCTTGTTAGGAGGACCGTCAAGTTGGCGCGGACGCTACGACTCCTCGTTAGATCCACCCGTTTAATTCGACGTTGAGGATTGCTGCCCCCTTACTGTTATCGACACGGATTCACGAGCATGCCCACCAGGATGGATTTTAGAAGGGCCCAGATGATCCCAACATAAGCTAGTCCGTATTCTGGACCTTGAATTGTCAAAGATTTACTTGCAGTGAATAAAAGATGAGCGTCGCAAATCTTTTGAGGCGGACCTGACAGGCCGATCAAGTTCAGAGCTTGCGAGATTTACAAAATTCCTCTCTGCATACATGTCAATCAATCAAAAGTGTAGTGACGTCTGGTGGAATCACATTCCTCTGAGCTGCCTTGATCCTGCCACTTGACCTTGCCCTCTGCCTCGCTTCCTTTGTCACCGCGTTCTTGTACTCCTCCACTTTGAGTATCTCCACCACCCTTCTCGCAGCCTCTACATCATTGCACAAATAGAATGCCTTGATAAACATTTTGAACAACGGCCGCGAATGTTTCTCGAATGAAATGGAAGACGAAAACTTTGAGAAGCCAGACAATCCCGAAGACAGGGTCTGCCGTGTGCCGAATGGTGGATGCAGGGGCGAGTAGTCCGCAGCAGGATATCCACCCCTAACAAACCGATCGAATAATCCACGAAGCCGCGGAGAGTCGAGCTCGGATCGCCACTCGGTTATGGCCCTGACCAAAATGTTGAACGTCACTCTGTCTGGCCGAAAGCCCTGGTTCTTGACAAGGCTTTCCAGGAGTGCGAGGACTTTGCGGACACGTCTTCCATTACGTAGCGTGGGTTGGCGAGATACTCCGTGGAGAAGAATATTCCCCAAGGCGGTGCAGCGCACTGAGGAAATTGTAGGTGCCGCACAATTAAAAACGCGTGTGGCAGCAAGAAGCCGTCCAGATTTTGGAAGCTCTTGGAGCGAATGTTCAAGTGGAGGCCCTGCGGAGGGACAGTGCCGCAAACGAGAACACAGTCTAAGCGATGTTGGGCCGCGGAGAGTGATTCGTTTGAATACCTGAGACGCGTTGGTCTGTGCAGCGACTCGATCCGTAAAGATGCACAAAGATTGATAAAGCTTAGGGTAGACGGTTGCAATGGCATCAAGGAGTTTGAGAGCAGTGGTAAATTGCTTGTGCCGTACTAGTATACGGCAATACCGGACAAAGAATCGTGGCTGAAAGAAACTGGGCAACCTTCTGAATATAGAGAGCACCACAGGGAATAATTGCCTGCCTCTCCCGTGCTGAGCTAAAATAACAAGTAACTGTTCAAGATGCCCTCGAAAGTGTTCAGGGGGAACATGCGAATGGTACAGAGTTCCAAGTTCGTCGGCGATGGCAACAAAGACGCTCTGTGTGTGACGGATCCGTGGGTTCACCCTCAGACCACATGCGATCGCAGAAACAACAATTCCTCGTTTTTCCAGAGAAAATCGACTATCATTGAGAAGGAGGATGGCTTGATGAAGCGCCCCGCACTTTGCAAAAGACATGGCAAGGGCATAGGTTGCCCTTAAGTCAGTTTCCATCTCTTTTCCTCGAAAGGCGTTGTGGAGCGTATCGGCAAGAGAGACATCTATAGGTGCGAGAGCTTCCACAGCGGAAACGAGGACCTGATACTGCTGCTTCAAGTCCGATGAAAAAGCCTCCAACGCCATGGGTACCACGCCTGGAAGTAGACCCTGAACACGCACTGCCGCTGCAATGTATTGAGTAGTGAAGAACTTTTGCACATGGGTCCGTGAACCCTTCAAACTACCTTCCAGGCGGTAAAGGACTTGGCAATCATGGAACAAGTTCGCGTCTGCCAGAATGCTTGCTATCTTGAGAAACGACGCAGCAATCGCACACGCGAGATCTCGAGACACCGTGCATGACTTCATAGTTGTCGACCACAACTGGTACAAGTAGCGCGTAGTTTCCAAGACTCCAGCCGTAGGGTTGGTTTGCGTTGCAAATGTTGAGGGTAGCTCTTGCAATACTTTCTCTATGGTGGCAAGGCCAAAAATAACTTGCCAGCATGAGGATACTGGGGGCATCGCGTGATTGCTAGTCCAGAGTGTTTCGTTGAAGCGCAGCATCTTAGGGGAGTTAAAGATGGAGAGAGAGAGCAGCGAGCTCCACCGCAGAGCGAGCGGATAAGCTGGAGAGAAAACACAAAGAAGGTCACCAATCGAGTTCCCTGATTTGTGGCCGGAAAGTTGGACAGTGAAGTTGAGTAGAGTGGAAGAAAGGAAGCGAGTCACTGCTGTCGAGTCGAGAGTACAATCATCCAGAGCAATGTTGGATAAACCCATTTGAGAAACGAGATCGGAGGTTCTGTTGGTTCCTTGACAAACACGACTCCAAAGGGCAGCAAGGATAGCCTCTTGCGATCGAGTCGACAAAAATTTCCCGTATCGGATGACTAAACCATAGAGTAGATGCTGTATTCGCGGGTGACACACGCGGTGGGTCCGCAAAAGGACAGAGAGGTCGTATGCAGCAAAGTCAAGAAGACGTGGATCCTGGACATCTAGGAGAGTCTCGAGGTAGTATGCGTGTACCTCTGGACGACAGGAATGACGACGAATAATGCGATAATGTGTACGTGCACGCAAAATGGCACTGTAAGCATCGCATGGAAGAGCTGTAGGCTTTGCGTGCAGCATTCAACATGATCTAGGAAAGAGAAACCTACGCTTCAAAGATGACCTGGCTCGGACCGTGGAAAGCTCAGCACACATCAACCAAAACCGATCAGAGCCTTGAAGAGGCATTCCTCTTTCTAATTTGTATCTCCCTACTTTCAAGACGAAAGCCCAGTGGGTCCTGCAGGTAGATGCCCTTAAAAGGCGAGAGGTGAAGGGAACTCTGTGCACAACAAATATGCGAGGATCTGTAGACAATGATCCAAACATGCCTATTAGGAGCGTGAGCATGTTGGAGTCCAGCAAACCAAGCTGATTTCTTGACTCTGCGCGGTAGTAAAGAGAGCGAATAGTAGTTGGTGAATAAACCAGAGGTTGGTCTGATGTAATGTTTTCTGGAGCTAGATAGCGGCTCAAGATGTCGATAGCAGAGTACCTGGTCCGAACGCATGCAGCTCTTCTGTTGTGACAAGATTCCAAGAGGCCCGCAGAGGAGCGAGAGAACGAACGCGACGCATCTTGTGGGCAAGGAGACGGTGAAGTAATGACAGAGGTATCTGGTTTCCGAACCTCGTCGGCTACGGAAACCGCTGCGTCGGCATGTGTACGACTGAACCAGACTCTTGAAGGTGGTGATGTCTGGGGACTGAAATAGGACGAGAACCTGCAATAATAGGTTTGGGTCTCAAAAAAAGGCCAGATAGATGGTAATAGGCACCTTGGACTGTTGTCAAGGACTCGGACGAGAGACCATCGTAACATTCCATGAGCACCAGCAAAATCGCGACGCAGCTCAACCACCAAGTCACGTGCTAAATGAAGAGTTACAAATTCAAATAAATCGGAGATTTAACTCTATTCAAGAACTTGCACGGCAATTCCCGGTCATCGCCAAACCTTGTCGTCGAGAGATACACAACACCATATCCCTAACCAGTCGCCTTGAAAAATCCATTGGCACTGCTGGTATATGTTTAGCGGCTCGATAGAGTGTTACTTGACTTACTTATATCCACAGAGGTCAATCGGGAGGCACTAGTTATCCGCTCAAAATCACTTGTACTGAATATGTGAGTCCCAAACACAAAATACAAACATTTCATCCTCAGGTCCGTGTCCAGTAACCACACATAACGATGGGTGCTACTCGCGCACAAAAAGAAATTTACTTCACCAAGTTGAAGGACCTCATTGCCAAATACCGTGCGTGCAGTACATCCTCCGTTTACGACTTGATGAACCCTAGTCACTCAGCTTCAATATTTTTGGTCAATGTTGATAACGTCGGCTCAAACCAGATGCACCAGATACGTGGTGCCCTTCGTGGAAAGGGTGTCGTTTTGATGGGTAAAAACACAATGGTCCGCCGCGCCCTCCGTTCCATCCTCTCAGAGTTCCCTCAGTTCGAGAGGCTCCTTCCTCACGTCAAAGGAAACATCGGCTTCGTGTTTACTTCTTCAGACCTCAAGGAAGTCCGTGAGATCATCGTTGCGAACAAGGTCGCCGCTCCTGCCCGTGCTGGTGCCTTTGCCCCCAAAGACGTTATCGTTCCTGCCGGCAACACTGGTATGGAACCCGGAAAGACATCTTTCTTCCAGGCTCTTGGTATTCCCACAAAGATTGCCCGTGGTACCATTGAAATCGTGTCCGATGTTCAAGTCGTCACTGCTGGTAGTCGTGTCGGACCATCCGAGGCTACCCTCTTGAACATGCTGAACATCTCCCCCTTTACCTATGGCATGACTGTGGTTCAGATTTTCGACTCTGGAAATGTCTTTGCTCCGTCGGTCCTTGACGTCACTGAAAAGGAACTCATCGACCGATTCTTGTCCGGAATCAAGTCCATTGCTTGTATTTCACTCGCCCTTCGGTACCCGACCCTCGTCTCTGTCGTCCATTCGCTTGTCAACTCGTACAAGAACCTTATTGCTGTTTCGCTAGCTACCGACTACACTTTCGAGGGTTCTGAAAAGGTCAGTTCCACATCATTTGCTGCCTATTTGTGATGTTCTCAACATATTATCACACTGAAAATGCTGAACCTGACGATGCATTCTATCATCCTATTGCTGATCCCCGCTTCTCTCGAATGAACTGTTCTTTGCTCATTCTCGTTACGCAGGCCAAAGCATTCCTGGAGAACCCTGAAGCATTCGCTGCTGCCGTACCTGTTGCCGCAGAGTCTGCTGCTCCGGCTGCTGCTGCTGAGGATTCCAAAGTCGAAGAGAAGGCTGAAGAGAAGGAGGAATCTGACGAAGACATGGTAAGCCAATCCAACTACGCACGGTATGCTGTGACTGAACGGTTATCTAGGGCTTTGGCCTCTTTGACTGATTACGACAGTATGTCTTGTACCAGCCACGTCGTGCACCACATGTAATGCAGAATAATAAAAGTGTAGCGCAGTCTGAGGACACGCACAGGCTAACAACCTCCAATGCTTTTTTCGTCGAATATCTCGGAGCAAGGGGTGATAAGTGGGTGGTAGGCAGTAAAAAGCGTATGCAATACGCCGACCAATAGTGTCTGTTTCGTTTCCTTGAAGACAACGTTGCCCTCAGAGAGCCCTAATTGATGCGTGCGCCACTGTTTGCCACGGCCTCGCAGACGCGTTCACCTTGCCGAGTTTCAGTCCAATCCGATAATCTCCTTAATCCGGTTCCTCTGCATGATTTTTGTTGGCTGCTAGTCTAATTCGTTGCGCTTATAATCCCGGGACTGTCCTGTCATGCCATCCTCGCTCTTCCCTCACCTGTCCTTCAGTTCGACCGACATGGGCTTCATTCAGGGGAGCCACCTCATCGTCGTCTCCAACCGGCTTCCCATTACAATCACCAGAGATGCCTCGGGAGAATACCACTTTAAGATGTCCTCGGGTGGACTTGTGTCCGCCCTCTCCGGTTTCAAAAAGTCGCTAAACTTTGTGTGGATCGGTTGGCCAGGGTTCTTCATCCCTCCAAAGGATCGTCAATATGTCGACAAGCGCCTCATGGACGAATACTCTTGCCATGCTGTTTACCTCGACGACGACGTCGCTGATCGCCACTACAATGGTTTCTCCAACTCCATCCTGTGGCCGCTTTTTCACTACCACCCGGGTGAGATGAACTTCGACGAAGAAAACTGGACCGCGTATCGCCAGGCCAATCTGCAGTTCGCCGAGGCCGTCCGCTCGCAGATTACCCCCGGTGCAATGGTATGGGTGCAAGACTATCACCTCATGCTCCTTCCTATGCTTTTGCGAGGTCTCGTCGACGGTTCAGCGAGTGGCGACTGGCAGAAACGAGAACTGTCCAAGATTACGGAAGGGTTTGAGGAGAGCTACTCTGCCAACACAGACAAGATTCCCGGCGTCAAAATCGGCTTCTTCTTGCATACCCCATTTCCAAGTAGCGAAATTTACAGGTGCGCGTCTACTCCGGTATCCGATCCGACTATACCGACATCCCCCTAGGATCCTTCCTGTGCGCCGCGAAATCCTCCTCGGCATACTCTTTTGTGACCTCATTGGCTTCCATACATATGACTACGCCCGTCACTTCTTGTCTTCATGCACGCGTATCCTCGGCCTGCCCACGATGCCCAATGGCGTCGAGTTCGAGGGCCGCTTGGCACATGTTGGCACATTCCCCATCGGCATCGAACCTGCATCTTTCATCGAGGTGAGTGTCTGCACGCATCGCCTGGGGTTGTTCATTGAGCAGGGAGTGAAACAGAACTTGAAGAAGGAATCGGTAAAGTCACGTATCGCTCAGCTGGAGCAGCGATTTGCCGGTGTAAAGCTCATCGTTGGCGTCGACCGCCTTGACTACATCAAGGGTGTTCCCCAAAAGTTGCACGCGCTCGAGCTTTTCCTCACACAACACCCAGAGTGGATCGGAAAGGTGAGCATGCCCACATTCTAGAACATGGGTAAGATTGACGTATCTGAAGGTGGTGTTGGTACAACTCGCCGTCCCTTCCCGTCAAGACGTCGAGGAATATCAGAACTTGCGATCGACGGTCAATGAATTGGTCGGACGCATCAATGGCCGTTTTGGGACCGTGGAGTTTATGCCTATCCATTTCATGCACAAGAGCTTGGCATTTGACGAGCTTTGTGCCCTCTACGCCGTCAGTGACGTCTGCCTTGTCTCCTCGACTAGGGATGGAATGAATCTTGTAAGGGATCATGTCCTTGTTGCAACATCCTCTGATACCATATCAGGTGTCGTACGAATATATTGCTTGTCAACAAGCCCGCCAGGGCGTGATGATTATTTCCGAATTCGCGGGAGCTGCTCAAAGTCTCAACGGGTCCATCGTCGTCAATCCATGGGATTCACAACAAGTCGCGAACGCGATTCACGAAGCTGTCACGATGGACGCTGAGACGCGTGCTGAGAACCATCGCAAACTATTTAAATACGTCAACAAGTACTCTGCGGCTTTCTGGGGTTCCAGCTTTATAAGGGAAATGGGCCGGGTGAAAGAAGACGTTATAGACAAAGAAGGTCAAGCAGAATCTACCCAAAGGAACGTTGGGCAACCAGGAAGCGACGTGGTGAGTGGGCGAGTACCTACCCCGCAGGTGGTAAGCCCCACACCATGAAGCGTCAGAGAAGGTGTGACTTGCTATATTTAGGGCTTAACGCAGGTGGTTTTACATACACCCCGCCGTTCTTCCAGTATTTCTATTCGCTGGCTTTTTTATATGATTATTCCTTTTTTGCGCAAGTTCTCATGACGAGCCGACTTTCTAGAATATATAGACGAGAGGTTATTACACTTTTTCTGGGTCACTTTTCTTCTAGAATTTTCTCTTAGTTGTCATGTGTTCACAACGTGTGGTCAACACAGTTCGCTTGCAGGGATTGTATAAGATCTGCACGAGTCTTGCGTGGGGAGTGCAATGGAAGTGCAATTGTCCCTCGCATTGTGGTGGGTCACCGTCATGTGGGGTCGATAAATGGCGACTCGCACCCATCGCATTCTGACACTTTCATGGAAGTGGCCCCACTCAGGTGCACCATTATACTTTCCGTAGCAGGCTTTCGCCGGGCTAAGCAGTACCTACTAAAACGTAGACTGGTGTCATTAGCGCTTCCATAGTGATCTTTTACTAACTAGCTCGCTGGAAAAGCAAACCGGTGAATCCAAAGCGGTCATATTGCCCTAGTGGCATCTCGTTCCGTGAGAACGCAAGCTCTCAGACAGGTACAATATCAATATATCCGCCCGGACACCACGTTGTCCACTATATAATGTCCTGCTAGTAGCCTCACCAACCAAGATAAAACGTTTTCTGTGTGATCCAACGGAATGTCCACTTTTTCGAAGCTGGTTCGGTTTGGGCCATCCGTCAGAACGAGCGCGAACCCGTTTGCGGCATATCCCCGCCGGTTCTTTGTGGAAAGCTTCCAATGGAACATCTATGTAAAGGTGGCGACATGGCGGCCATCTGGTAAGTGTTCAAGCCAAAGCTTCGAGTTTCTCCCTTCGAACTGGATGTGCTCTGCGTTTCTGCTGGGCTGTCGGATTACTAAACTGTATGGTGACCTCGCCGCAGTCGTGCCCTGTTTTCCGTTCCGGTCATTGCTTCAAGTGACCCCGTTGACCCTTGCGCAACAATGCATTTCCACGTTCTTTGCAAATACGTCCTCGTCTTGCGGCATAACGTGTTCCACTGTGCACGCTTGACGTCGATGTAGGTCGTGTTTCCGCGCGATCCGTCTTATAAAGGCCAGTGACGTTCGTCGAGCGTAGCCTTCATGCCCAGCAGATCATCGTTGATGGCGATTTAGGCTGTGTACTCTTGGCGACAGGTCGCACATGGTGTGGTGGTTGGTACGCCCCCGAATAGATTATGTCGCACACGATCATCTCAGAGCTGCCACCCAGTCATGGACGTATGTGTGCGGGATCCAATCCTAGGTGTCATAACCAGGACGATGTCATCGCGCGTATTATTCGACCCCAAACGCTGACCGACTACTCCGCTCGACTCTTCGAGCTTCAAGATCCGTCAGATGGGAATATTGGAGCCGAGTGCTATGAGTGACAGGATACTGTAATGGACACTGGTTCGTTGATGGCCTCGCTTGCAGGACGGCATACACGTTCGTCGCGTGAATGTCATGCCATTTTGGCATTGTAGGCTCTGACGGTGAGCAGAAGATGTGGGGCTCCTTGGTCAGCTACGATGATACAGGTTGGCCTGTCCACATTCCCAGTACGTGGGATCGGTCGTGATGGGAGGAACGGTATATTCCAGTTGACACTGCCGTTAAGTTGAACATTAACATTGGTGGGACGCCCTAGAAACGTGTAGAATTAGGAACTTGTTGCCCACCCATTACGCCCAACGCGGGAACCCACCCAGCTGGTAGAAGAATGTTCCTATCAGCAAGTCATAGCCTTGGTTGATTCGTATCACCATGGACATACAAGGTCTCTTTTGTTGGATGAATCGGGTGGTGACAAGTGATCCCGAGTGTGAAAGGCGTGCTGAAACCTCACAAAATGGCACCCATCATTGCCATGTGGAGGTGTAGCGAGACTCTTCATTCAGTGTGTACTGAGGCTCCTCCAGGGGCACACAAGCGTTTCGCTAGGGTGAGTGAAAGCGCCTCGTCTCACATCCCTTGATCGAGAATCCTCCTGAAAAAGGCCAATGGGGTTCCATGCTGAGCCGTTTCACAAATGGGCCTCAAGTAGCAAAGAACGTTCTTCGGTCTTAGGAGTTATCTTCATGAGCTCCCGGATCCAATGAAATTCGCGAATGTTCGAGTGGTTTACGATTGATACGAGTCGAAGTCCGGAGCATAAAAATCCTTATTTCCGCCGCGATAAAGAGTAACCACTAGACTTGAAAATATTCTATGATTTAATTCTTGTTTGGTTCTGTCGACACAATTATAAACTTTGTGCAGTTTTCAAAACCTGGAATGTTCTACATGGAAGAGCAGTAGGCTGTGTCGATTACTGGGCTTGCCCTTTTCGGCAGGTTGAACACAAAGACACCGGGAGCGACGAGAAAAAAAAAAGGTTTCACGGTTGCCAGCATTCAAAGGCAACCGATTAACGAGGGAGTATGACCTCAGCTACAACGGTTGGAAGGGCATGAAATTGCTGATAATGACCAGACACGCCTTGTAAGCATGGATTCGGGACCTAACAGAATGAGCAACTGTTGAGTCGCAAAGGGCAAGGATGATCGAGGTGAACCCCCATTGATGTGACACTCATTCCTTGACAGGGGATGGAAAATGAGGGCTGTCATACCTCATCGCCAGCGAGCTTCGTGACGCAAAGGGACAGGATACCCCCAGAACATCCGTGCCGCAGTGATGCGCCAGTATAGTCCTATGAGTTAGTCCTTTTGTGGGACTGGGTGGTACACTGGTACGAGCCGGCTCGAAAGTAAATTGATGAATCTGAGCAAACCAGCTTGCGAGCAGAATTGCATTTGTAGCCGTAGCCGCAAGATGTGCCTAAAAATATCAGATGATGATGGCTTGACAAGGCGATGGAAGGCCCTGGACTGCGGAGCTGAGAGGCGGGGCTTGGAGGGCGGCATTGAGAGGGATCGAACGGCATTGCTGCGAGCGGACAGGGGAGTTGCTTGTCATACTATACGCGGAAAGCCAAAGACACGTGTGGGGTGTTCTGCTGACCGGCCAAGGATAACGGTGCAACATGGATGGTATTCGTGCTGGCACGTGGGTGACGTAGTTTGCGGCGCGGGGATGGAGTGCTACAGCATGGCCAATCTGACGAGGGTTACTTAAATGAGCCGAATCCAGGAGGCTGGGAAGGAGTGGGAGAAGCTACGGATATATTCGCATGCAGGTCTGCAACACATTGATTATCTGATTTATGGGACTAAATTGAGAATGGAAGTAACTGACCGTCTGGAAAGTTCCCAAGAAGGGTGAGAGGATGGAGCGGCCGATGACGAGGGGATTGGGGTTGGTGTCGGTCGAGTAGACGGGTGCGCATGAGGTATGCGAGGGGTAGTGCAGGGTACATACATAATGACGCACGGGAAGCAGGCGTGGAGGTCGGGAATGGGTGGCTTCTCCCCACTGACGTCGACGGGCAGGGCTGGCAGTCGCGCGGGAGGGGGCGGACCGCGATGATCTGCATCCCAATATGGGAACTGGAGAAGATTGGCGACGTCGCGCCACTGCACACGACGACCA
>JBBPKD010000366.1:0-22502 GCA_038089075.1 Singerocomus inundabilis
CAAAGCACATCAACATTCACTTCCACTTTATATAATAGGTGCTCAATGACAGCAAAATCTGCCTTGTTTTCTGTCCTACAAATGACATGGTCACAGACATACTCACCAAGGCCCTTCCCTCTCCAAAAGTCAAACACTTTGTGTCAGAACTCAGACTATGCATGGCTTGAGGGGGAGTGTTGGAATATCAAGTGCACACACAGCCCAGGCCATGATCTACTCAACTGATCACCACTGTCATCAACATGTCACCATTCTGCATATGAACACAAGTATATTGTACAGACCCTTCATTCCAGTACCACAGGGTACTTACATTCTTCTTCTTGTTTCTGTAACTCTTACAATATGAATGTTTTTCTTAACCCTCTCTTTATGATACAATACAAACTTGTAGTAGTATAAGAACAATATCTCTTACTTTTGAGCACCTTAGTCCATTGCACTGCATGACAACTGAGATGAGACACTTATACTCCTATCTCATTAGCTATTGATCTAACTCATACATAGTAATCCTTTGCTAGGTAAATATAATTAGTCTGTTGCACTGCATGACAACTGAGTGATTCTTTGCTAGTCATACTCACACTCCAGATCAAGTACCTATTCCCATATGCTTGTGTGGCAGTGCCTACTGGAAAAAGATTACCACTAAAAAAACTTTAAAATTGTCAAGTTCATGTCCTTTATGTTAAAGTCTGATCAGAGTTATAGAGTTCTAAGAAAGGAGGTGAAGAAGTTAGTGATAGAGAAGGATCAAAAATTTAAATAAAAAAGTGAGAATAAAAGGACTTAGTAAGGATATTGGCATGGAACTTATGTATTGTGCTCTTATATAGGCTCAGATCCTCATATTTTGTAGGATGTAGAAGCAAAGGTTTAAAGCAGAGAAGAAGTGGGAGAAGTAGAAAGTTGGATAAAGAGGCCAAACAAGGACAAAAGGAGAGACTTAGTTGATATTTGTACTAAGAAGACATATAGAGAGATGCACCTCTTAAGTATGAGTGAAGTAAGATACAAGATACAAGGTGAAACAAGTAAGCATGTGAAAATGTCAAGTAACCATATGATAATGTTAAAGAAGCATATGAAAACATTAAAGAGTGACAAGATAAATGACAATAACAAGACATAAATGTATACAGCAATGATTGAGAATGAATGGGTTCAGTGCAGTCAAGACTGGTTAAGACAAAGGAATGAACTGATAAAGGAATGAACTTTGAAGTAGGAGCTTCAATGAATAAGGAGGTGTAGGAGGTGCAAGGGTCAACAGAGTTGGCCAGAGTTGGTCAGAGAAGGAGTGATAGGGGCCAAATGAATGGATGTGACAAAGATATTGCTTTAATATATATTGAAAAATACAATTATCATAACAATATATCATAATTCCAGTACTCACTCTAAATATAGACAATGGGTCATTAATCCTATTAATAGCTAATGGTTAGATCTAATGCCAACCACTAATTGATTTTGAGTTGATCTTCAATAACATATCAAGTATCACATAGTACTTCTAGAGATTCAATTACACTCCGCGCAACTTCTTCACCTCTCTGGTCCCATGCTGTCCTATGGTGGCCAGTGGCTTCATGTGTGACTACTTCCGGCGTGGCATATAAAGAGTCGACAGAGGAAGGAAGTACGGTATCGTTATAAAGATCCAAAAATGAGCGGCAATGGGTAATTAGCAACTTTATTCTGTCCGATGGCAATGCACCTGGAAGTGATGACATGACGATGGTCCGGTTGGAAGAGTCATCCTTCACAAGTAGTCCCAGGAGAATCGCAGTGTATCCCCTCAAAAAGGCACATTCAGGAGGATCGTCTTGGCGATTATCGGAATATTGAACATGTAGCATGGTAAAGCATTCCAAGATTGATTTTCGGCTAGGGCATCGACAAGCACGAAGACAGAAGTGTGAACCAGGACACACAGGATTAATTGCTAAGAAACAAAGTGAGTACTGAGGCCTGGATCCGAGTGAGAGCTTACATTTAATTCTTGAAAGGACTGTCACCTTGGGGCTCAAAGTCGCCCAATTCATGACCAAGCCCAAGGCAAGACAGAGGAGATCGAAGACCTCAATTGAACCATTCTGGGACTCTATACTTCGTAATTCTGACCATCTTGCCTGGGATCGCATCACAGTCATGGCAGCGAACGGCAACGCATGAGATACTTCTAAGGTCGCATTGCACCACCACATGTCATCATGTGATAAAAGGGTAAGCACTCGCATGGCAGCGCATAAACACTTTCGCGCTGATGAACCAATAGTGAACGTTGCCCCAACGAAGACCACCCGTGACGAACTTACCTACGTCTGTCTCTTCTTCACTGTCCTGTATCCTAGACGAGACGACACAGAGCGATAATAGCTCTGACGCGAATCCGCCCATATGCAATAGTTTACTCGGAGAATAGTCATCAGCAGGATTTGCTGAGGACCAACGCCCAAGAAGGTACGAGTCCAAAAGGAGGAGGCAGGCTTCAATATGGCAAAGGGAAGGCGTGTCGCTTTGACTTATGCTGCATAGATGTGATATGGGAAGACCGGATTCACATGCAACAATACATGGCTCCAAGAGGCTAAGCTCGGACCTCAAGTTTACAAGTAACGTCTGCAGATGCTGGTCTTCTAAAAGGGACGGGGGTAAGGTGGCTAATGAATGTGAAGTGAAGAAGCGTGCCGAGGGCTACACTTTATGAGACTGCGTATACGAAATCCTAACCTGGGACAAACCTGCATGATAGAAGACAAGGACGATTCATTTGAAACTAATCGCGCAAGTGACTTGAGCTACTCAAGTATGTCTCAGTTCCTTGACGGATCCCGGTTCCAAAAGGCGAGCTGACCGCACTGATCTCTGTCCGCAAAATACCGTGTGATCTGAGGTCGTCGTCTGACTTGCTTGCAAGTACCACAGCAAGGACATCCTTCGTGTGATCAAAGGAGCCCAGTATTTCCACAAGGGTCGATATGAACCCTTTTTGCTGAGCTACCTCTACGAGTATATGGGGGTCTCTTGCAGCTAGGGCAGCAAAGAACGTTATAGCGGCGTCAAAGATCTGATCAAAGTTAGGAGCACACATCTAGGACCGCGAATGCTAGCGTACCTTATCACTTGTTCCAGCCCGAGCCGTTGAGAATTTGTCCCAAGTACGAATATAAAAATCGGACGTTTTTGCCCTCCGGTTAAAATCTGGATCACACAATTTGTTCACGACTTCGAAGGCGCTGTAACCACACGTTAGAAACGACGCCATGAACAAAGAATGACTATGCACCTCGCTCTTCGCAGGCTAATTGCGCTGGAATCGTCAAGACCTTCAAATAAATAGCCTACTTCATCCAAAAATCTCCTGCTCTCTCCCTTGCTTCTGAGTTCCGTGATACTTTTCAGGTCGTTCATCATGCCGGCGGGAAGGGAAGGTTGGGAAGGCTCTGATGCATTGCGTCTCAGAGGGATGGGCGCTGTGACCTGTTCATCCTGGGATGGTTGTGGATCATCTTCGGAGAGGTCAATTCCCCAGCGAGAACGCAAGTCAGCATAAGACTCGTGCGGCTCTGTGTCATCCTCAACGGTATTCGAAGGATCTGCGTCAGGAACAGGAAGAGCTACGAGGAATGAGCGCGATGACCCTGCGTATGTTCTAATGTTTCGGATTGGAATATTCTTAGGGGGTGACTGGGTGGAAGCCTCCGGCGTGACATCTCTCTCAGGAAACGTTGTTGGTAGAGTGTGAGACGAGGGCTGACGCGCCATTTGAACAGTTGATGAGGTGACCAATGGCATTTCTGTCGGGGGTGTTGCTAGAGGTGCGAATTATAATATGAGGTGCACGTAAACAGACCCACAAAACCTTCGACTGAGAGCTCCGTTTTCGAGCGACCAAGCATCCGTTTGACAATGCTCCCTCGTGTGGGTTGACTGACGGAACGCGAGTGGGGAGAAGGGGTCACAAAGATGGAATTCGAGCCTCTCGGAGATATGTGTGGAGTTTTCGGGGATTCGGACATGCTTCCTGAAGTGAGTTCGGGTTGTGTTGCCGCGGGATCCAAGTCGTGAGTGGCGAGTGTCGGTGACAACGGCGGAGCTACAGACGTTATTTCAAACACCAAAGTTCGTCAGGGGCATGAAAGCGGACTGACACTGATCCTGCATACGTGTACCATGATATGGATGCCTCCGTTTTGGTGAGACAATCTCGACAAAGGCCCGGTTCCGTTTCCGCGGAGGAGAGTGGTCACTGAGAGGTGAGTCGTCTTGCTCATGACGGTTCGCGACGTGCGACTGTGCACCCAACCGTCTTCGCTGCGCTCTTCGTCCGTATGTGCGCTGCATTTTGGTTCAGTTCCACGTCGCAGTTTGGTCGTCCTCTGGATCACACTCGATCACGTGATTACACACCTCCTACGTTTGTCAATTGCCAGCCATGCCAGCCATGCAATCCTTACAGGCGCGGATAGACTCCTTTCACAAGACAAAGCGCGTCAAGCGCTATCCGAGCAAGTCGTCTTCGTCAGCGGCCAACATCAAGTGGCCTCATTCCTCAGACTTCAAGGCAAACGCGAACACCCTTGCCGAAGCAGGATTCTTCTTCAATCCCAGCTGGGACGATAGAGACAGTGTAGCCTGCTTCCTATGTGGAAAAGAACTTAGTGACTGGGATGCAGATGACGACCCGTTTGATATTCATTACACAAAGTGTCGCAGCTCGTGCGCGTGGGCGATCGTTCGTTGTGGCTTAACTGAAGACGTCGATGACGAAGGCCGGTATGGTGAATTCGTGAGCCCATGTTCAGAACGCTCATTTTGGGACAGATTTGTATTTGAAAACAAAATGCGACAGCCCTCAAGCAAAGCAATGGAGAAAGCGCGCTTAGAAACGTTTGGCGAGGATTGGTGGCCCCATGATGGAGAACCGGATCACAGTGCGACGTCCGTAAAGGTGGGTCGTGGTGCTGATATCCACTCCTTTAACCTAGCTGTTATACAGATGGCGCAAGCCGGTTTTGTATACACGCCACAGGCTGCGGGAGATGACACGGTGACATGTCTGTATTGTAACCTTTCGCTGGGCGGATGGGAGAAAGAGGACGATCCGACGTACGGCTCGCAAATTTCGTATGCAAACACCCTCACTGAGTCTACCCCAGCCAGGAACACCGTCAGCGGAGCAGTAAATCTGGCGCTCTATGTCCTTTGCTTGCGTTCTCGTCGAAACATACACGCTCCAAAGCTGCCCAGCCTCGCTTGCCCGCGAAGAAAGCACCACCAGTGGACAATGCGGAACAGCAGTCCGAAGACGAATTAGCGGTTGCCAACATATCAGACGCGCCTCCACGCGCCAAACGAGGCAAGACTCGCTCCAAGTCTCGACGCAAGACTAAACCCGCTCGCGCGGTGTCACAGCGCGCTCCATCACCCAGTCAGACGGTTTCCCGTGATCGAGACGAAACGGCTACCTTTGACGCTCCTGTGGAGCTTGAGGTCTCGTCTGCGGGTGCTTCCGCACCCCCAATTAGCAACGAATCACACCAGGGCGACAGACCCATGTACATGAACGGCTCAATAAATTCATCACGTAACGGAGCTACATCCTCGCCTGGTCCCAGCGTGCCGAGCAAACCCGATTCTCTGCCTGATACTGTGGTGAATCACTTAGAGTCAATACTCTCACCCACTGGACAGCCCACTGTTGTGAACCCCCAGCTGCTGACACAACACGAAAGAACAATGTCGTTAGAGCAATGGATACGACAAGAGATTAGCCTCAGTTACGAAAGACTTCTGACAGATGGGAGACAGCAGATAGAGTTATTTAAGACCAAAGCGGCTGAACTGAGGAAACGTATTGACGAATTATGAGGTGGTCTTGGCTTGTCGAGTATACTAGAGCATGTTTAGCATGCAGCCTGGTGCACAATACACAATACTATTTACTGTAGTGATCTTGAGACTACTAGCTATCGCGGCACAAGAGGACGTGCCGCTCCCCTGTCGCTTGCCATCTACCAAAGACACTCCTCACCGACTCCCTTGCGTCAGAGTCAGACTTCAAAACTCGACGACCACAATCCAAGTTCGAAACGTAAATTAATTTTCATCGTGATGCCAAGATATCGATATCTCGCTTTTACTCAGAAGAACCTTCTCAGTGGTGGTCTCCAATGGAATAGGAAGGGGCTGAGAACGCTTGCAGGGACAATCCCCTCTATGTCTCAATCCGTGGTCAACGCTCCCCGTGACGTTCTTGTTCGAGCCCGGAAGGGTGATGGAAACATCTTCGCCTACCTCATCCCAGCCATCGAGTCGCGGCTCAATGTCATCGAACATCGTACGAAACTCGCTGGCTTCAATGCCCAGTTCAAAACATCTCGTATCGCTGGGAGTGCGAGTCACGAAGGAGGACGTGGCGCGGTCGGCCCACTCGTTTTGGTACCCACACGGGAATCGGCAATACAGGTTGCGCGCGACTTACAGAAGCTTACGATGCACAAAAAACACTTTGAAGTACAACTGTTGGTCGGCGGCACTGGGAAGGCCCGGCAGATGAGAGACTGGATGGAGTCATCGCGGGATCTGGTGGTTACAACCCCTGGACGGCTGAGGGACCTCCTGACCAATGAACCCGAGTTCAGGAAGCGGTTCAAGAGCTGCCCTATGGTGAGTTTTCAGGGTTGTTGACTACGCGTGCTTTATTAACGACAGCTAGTTGATTATAGACGAAGCAGACACCCAACTCTCGATGGGTTTTCGTGACGATATTGAAGCAATTGTTTCATTCCTCCCCCGACCTCCCGTCTGCCAAACCCTGCTCTTTAGTACGACCATTCCGCGCGCTGTTCGACAGCTCGCGTCACAGATTTTGTCCGCAAATCATGGTTTTGTCGACGCCGCACCGCCAGGTTTGACATCGTATCAAGATGCTGGACATACAACGGGACCCGTGTTGCCCTGTGATGCACTTGCGACTCACGGCTGTATCGAACAGTCCTACATGCTATGCCCTACTGCCTCCGACCAATTTCCGACTCTGTGGAAACTATTAGTGCACGATCATCTCACTCATGGTTCCAAATCAAAAGTGATTGTATTCTGTCCCACCGTCCAGATGACGGAACTATTCACGACGTTGTTGCGTTCACTATTGCAAGAAGTTTTGCTTGAAGATACGACAGACATTGTGACGATGCATTCAAAGATGAGGCGGTCTGACAGAGCTCGGGCCCGTGAATTGTTTCACGGGGGTGGAAAGACTCAAGACAGAAAACCGATCGTGTTGGTTACCTCAGACGCCCCTGCAATAGGGAGAGACGTGACAAGTGCCATCCAGCTTGGAATCCCGAGTACTGACTCTATATACACCCATCGGATAGGAAGGATGCGACGCATACATTCTTTTGCACCTGGCGAGGCAAAAAACAATAACACACCCGTCGTACGCGTAAATTTGCTGCTATTGCCTTGGGAAGCAGGATACATGAACTGGCAGTTAACGAATCACGTTATCAAACTACTCCCGAACTCCACGCTCGATAACCAGATCACTTCTCTTTCTACGAAACCGTCCGCTTTGACCAACGAGTCTTTGATACCTACCCTTACCGAGATACAGCGCCGGATCAACCCCACCGACATTCGGAGTACAGCTGCCTCTTTGTTGGGATATTACCTCCCTCTCGTGCCGCCGTTGCGTTTGGAACCGAGTGCCGTTTTAGCAGGTGTGTCTTCGTGGGCCTCTGAATGTTTTAATGTCACAATCCCGGCCATCACAAGGTTTCCGAGAAGGTTCACAGAGGCGTACGAGCGGAGTACCCAATCGCAGAAGACGAAAGGTCTATTCGTTGATGGCTTACAGCTCACTTGCCCTTCCCCACTCGGAAAGTCCATGTCCAGGAATCGTTCGGTTTGGGAGGGCAGAAACATGCGGAGGAAGAAACCAAAGCGGTGGTATTGACGGTGGAGCTTGTTAAGTAATGCCAGCTGACCGCACTTATTCAGTTGGTAACCGGCATTCAATATTCAGCCATGAGCCTTGCATTATTTAGATGTACCTTGATTACGGTCTATCTATCATTTTCCTGGAATTACTTAACGCGCTCTAAGTATACCTACACGAACTTGTTACCCCTGATAATTTACCCCTTTCATACTTCGAATAACTTTTAGCATTAATAACAAATCGGATGATACCCACGCAGTTGTGACTTTGTTGTTACATAAATAACACAGGCTCCTCCAAACTCCTGATGCTTCTCCGCTGACTACGACATTCTCTGGACGCGGCAGCTTGAAGAACAGCGGCTGTTGATTTAATCGTTCCTCGAGCACGGAAATGTCACACGCACTGGCAGCGCTAAAGCAAAGGAACAGCGGTGACAGATTCATCGCGCCAGAATAGGATCCAAGGCACCGGTTTGAGCCTCACGGGAGAACGGGAGTGGTCCCTAAGTTCAAAAATCCGCATTTGCACACCGCGTTCGTCTTTTCCTATAAGGGTTCAAGCGTTGATTCTTGGTACCTCGGGTCGCACCAAAGTCTTCGGCAGGGTTCACTTCTGCACGATGACGATGACGCTCCCAAGCCACTGTGCTTGCGTTACCGTAGAGTTTGCGTGCTTTGGACTACATTGATGTCAAAAGGACGGATGCCATATTGGTAGTTGGGTGACCTTTTGTCGACATCGTTCACGATCGGAGTAGCAGGCCATGAAGATTGTTTTTATTCTGACTCTGTTCAGACCTTTGATACCTATACTCGGTGTGGAAAGTGATCTCCAGCCTTTTGATATGAGAATGGTAATTGCATGATAATTGTGTTGGATTAGCAAGCGCGCGCGCAGCCACAGCCACGACCGGCCCGATTGATCACTGGTGCGCATATGGTCGACGCGCCACCATCGCTTGTACATACATCAACCATATGGACGTTCCATGGCAATTACATAGTGTTTTTTTCAGTTCTTATCTTTCCTGTGCTCACTGACCATGTAGACCAATGGATATGATCCATTATTCCCTTTGGAGAACACAACAGTACAGTACAGTATATAAGTTGTATATTTCGCACTCGAACACCTCAGTCCGTTGCTTTGTACGCAACTGAGGTGAGCTACTCGTTTTCCACTTGATTAGCTACTAGACCTAACTTGTACCTAGTTGTCCTTACTAGTCGTGTGCTCCCTTCCCGATCAAGTGCTATTTCTATCAAATGGCAATGTCCGTAGGCTTTTGGGGTGGAGTCTGTCCGAGGCTTGCTTCCAAAAAGTAGTGGAACGGACGTAATCTCCGTGATGACTAATCATGATCCCAAGGGGATAACACGATCCATTGAATCTTGGCCTACAAGTCAAAATTAGGTGGTCCCACCTCTCACAGTGGCTTGGTACCTGCCAAGTGCTGGACGTCGTCCTGTAAGAATTCTAGAGCCACATCGAGAAACAGTCGGTTGGTCTATGGTAACCATATGCACCGGTTGTCGAAACCGACGGTCGCACTCTGACTGACCTCCCAAATTTGCAGCGATAGATCCCACAGGAATTCCGCTGTAAGACAACAACTCGCGTCTGTGACTGCGCCAAGTGAGACCACCCTGCCGCTGCCAACGCGTGAGGCCTTTTTTTTCCTTGGGCGAGGTTTTTAACCGGCTGTGTGGTCACTCATGTTAGCTATAGAATTCCGAACCCACAGCCTGGTCCGTTAACTACGAGGTACGATATGGATCACGATGTAGCCCAGTCTATCCAACTTTGGGCGATGGTGCCATCGCATGAAACAAGGGTCATGCTAGTGGCGCCGCGTTTCCTAGATCCGAGATAACGCTTGGCTACAGCAGAGCCCTAACTGGCAATACGATCGTGCAATGTCCGCCCCGGTTTGTCCATGGGATACTATAAAACTCTGCTCATGCTCACGAATTCTTGTGTTTTGGGGCAGAGAAATAAGCGCATACGCGAGGGTGGTGTCAGATGAGAATACCAATGGTGTCGAGAGAGTAAACTCATCTGAGTTTTAATCTTGGCCAAGAGGGAAAGCGAGCAGAGACCGTGCCTTTTGGGAGCTCCTTACAGCCGGCGGGACTTGGAGGATCGCCGACTCGCAGGAACATGGAGGTTTGAAGTGATACATATCGGCTGCTTTCCCCTCTTTCGTCTTTCTGTTCCGGCCATGACAGCAACAGACGACCCGGGCAGTGACCGTAACGACACATCGAAGGTGGCGACCAACGATGGTTTGTCGAAGAAGGACTCTCATGAAGTTCAAGTTGAAGATCACATCGATCTGGTCAAGTATTATGAAGCAGCCGCTGGGCGGCTCGTTGTCGATCCACAGTAAGTGTTCCGAGGTTTCCCTACCGAATATCCTATCTGATTGGCTTGTGAAACTCATCCGATGAATAGACAGGCAAAGGTCGAGTTCGGAGAGGCGGTTGCCTCGCGACTCAAGCTCTCCGAGGATGGTTCCATAGTACTCTGGCCCCAGCCGAGTGATGATCCAGACGATCCACAAAATGTGCGTATGTTAGCATTGGTGTGCTGGTTCAGTTGGAGACTCATGACATTGATGGTGCATTAGTGGAGCGATCAGCGCAAAACATTGCATCTAATCATCATCACGATGGCAGCCTTCGTTCCCGGTTTTGACTCGGCGATCGGTAGTCGTTCTTATTTGCTTCTTTGAATGGTGTGGTTCATTGACGCCCAGCTGCTGACGGCTGTGTTAATTAGGTATTGCGGCGCTCTTCCCGCTGGCACAGCAATACAATACGACGACTGGGGTCATCAATAACCTGACATCTAAGTGAGCTACATGTTTCATACGGCGTATGCAAAGCGATTCCTGACGGCGGTCCACAGCTGGAGTATCTTCCTCCTCGGTAATTGCTAATGTTGCATGTATGTATCAAACGACCAGATTCTGACGCATACTTGAATTTCCAAGGTTGGGGAGGTATTTTTTACGTGATGTTGATGAGACGCTTCGGACGGTTGCCAGTATTGTTCTGGACGCAGCTAATGACCCTGGCGTTTTTAATTGGTGCGACATTTGCACCAAATCTACATACTTTTGCTGGTGCGTATTGTCTTGATTCATTTTGTCTTGAATGGGATGGTGATGAACGTTCGAATTAGCGATGCGTTGTCTCACCGCGTTCTTCGGGTACGCTTGTCCTTGCTCATCGTCGAACCACGACCTGATGGTGTTTCAAGGACGTGTCCACAGGCCACCGTACGCTTCTCAATTCGTTGTCCTACACTCGAACTTACTCATGACACAATGACGCTATCTTGAACAGGGTCTGTTTGTGGTCACGGACATTTACCCGTTTCACCTTCAAGCCCGGAAGCTTAATGTGTGGACCTCAGGAATTGCTATGTGTGCTTTTTCCCTTCGTTTTCGTAAAGTTGGTTTGCGGTCTCAAGTGCGTCGCAGCTCGCCGTTCATTTCCCCTTTCGCATTTGGTTTCCTTATTGCACGAGAAAAGTACGTTCTTTGCTCATATTAATGAGCCCCGAACCTGAACAATGAATAGTTGGAGATGGAGTTATGGCATAGGCTCCATCTATAGCGCTGTCATCATCGTGCTCATCGTTTTCTTCTTGGAAGAGACGTAAGATAACATCATTGACTAGTCGGTACAATGGGCTGACTGTGCAATAGAATGTACGACAGAAGCAAAAACCGTCTTCTGCTTCCCAAGTCCTCAGGCTTGCGTTACCGTTTTGAGACACTCATCGGAGTCACTGGGTACAAGCTCGCAGAGTATAGGGCGTCGTGGTTAGAGGTCACCTTGGCTTGCTTGAATGTGGTCTGGCGACCCCAGTTTATCTTCGTGGTGTTGTTGTTGGTGAGCTATGTCTGTGCCACTGTTTTTGAAGTGCTAAGTATGTTATTCGTGTTTAGGCTGCTGTCTTTGGGTTTGGTATTGGATTGAATGTGAGAAACCATCCGCTGCATGAAACAGCGAGTATGTCATCGCAGGTGCATACGCCACTCCGATGGTTAGTGATCGAACTGCACCATTACGAGTTGTTGGACTGACATTTAACCCGAGGTTGCGGTTGTGATTGGCGAGGTGATTGGTCGGTTTGGAAATGACTGGATTATGAATGTTAGCATTCGGCGGAACCACGGTTTCTTCGAGGCTGAGAACAGACTATGGTGCGTACACTCAGGTGAGGTGCACCGAGGCCGTGACAATACTAATGATGATGGTCGACCACTAGGATGTGCTACCCGGGGATGTTATTGTACTTGTGCGGATTTTTAGTACTTGGGGCAGGGATTCAGCATTTAAACATGGTTGCTGTGGTATTTGGTTGGGGAATTGCGAAGGTAGCGGTGATGATCAATACCGTTGCGATCTGTATGTGCCTGGTACTCATTCCCTCCACATGGTCATTGAATCCGTTGCAAGACGTGTATTGCAACAACTGTTTCCCCAGACGTCAGGCGAGCATTCTATATTTGTGGTCAGTGCGTCGTATTGATCGCTGACGCTTCTCGCTCGCCAAGGGAGAAATTAGCGCGTTGATAAGCCTTGCACGAGTGCTCGGCGGTAAAGCCATCCTTAATTTTAATCCCTAGAGCAAGACCTGAGCGCGTGATTATAGGATTCAGCGTAGCGTTCTTTCAAGTGCCATGGGCAACGAAATCGGGTGGGTTGGAAGTCATGGGCGTCGAAGCAGCGTACGCTCCCCTTGCATTTTAATGCCTCATTCTTCTATCAATACATATGATGCAGGGTCGCCTGTGGTCTTTTCTTGATCACGGTACCCTTGGTGCAAAGCAAGGGAAATTACTTCCGAGTATGTGAAGTCTCGTTTTACATGCACCGACAATGATTGTGGACTCTTCAGAAACGTTTCGCGTTGTGATATTACATGTGTTTGCTACGAGGGAGACGATTTAAAGTGTCATGCTTATAGTAAGACCAACTCGTGGTGGCCGAAGCTTGGTCGAATAAAATTGTGAACTGGTGGATTGCTTGTGTCTGCGCCGCGAATCCTGAATGTAAAATTTGGCTTAAAGCTTTGAAATCCGCTCCATGAGTATGCGTGAGGTTTTAGTGAGACACGGAACCGCAGGAGTCTCTGAGGGAGTCCCCGAGAAATGGTAAAGGGTGAATAGCGTCATGTTGAAACTTAGCTGACAGTTGGAATCTGAAATAGATACCCAAGAATGGTGCTTTCTGTTCGCGCACTCATCTAATTGCGAGAATCATACCTTCGATTCCACACTGCCCAAGGTTAAAAATACCCCTTGACCCGACCTCAGTGTAACCTCTCGGAAAAGGGGAAAGTGAGAGGACATACCCAGCACCCAGGACACCGCACATATCATGGTATTTAGCAAGATCATCGACGCGTAGTCAAGGGATCCGAGGTCCAGAGACTCTACCTACCACTTCTCAGGTTAGAGTGGAATAACAAGAACAAAGTTGTAGAAACGTGAACGACGAGCACTCACCAGGCGCGGAACGCAGCGTTCTGTGGCGACAGAAATGTACAAATCCTTGAGGCCAGGATATTTCCTAATTAGGACGATCTTCACCTGATCACGGCAAAGAACCGTCCTTCGCTAGGGTGGTGATGAGCAGAGGGAACGGCGTTCAAGATACGGGTGACACCAACACTAAGTTACCGTTGCATATAGTACTCTCCATTTGGCGCCGAAAGATGAACTCTTGTACAAGAGTTAGAAGGTCCAACCAGATAGTGGATGTTTCCTCGGGATTGGAACTTATCGGTAGACCAGTTAGTCTGGCTCTGATTAACCGAGAGTAAACAAGTGTTCTGGACCAGTCAGAACCACTTTTGGATTCACTAGTTTGAACAACAGAGGGACTTGGCCGTTTTTCTTTTCTTCTCTTTTCAGTCTCAGCAACCGGTGAGCAGTCTATAACATTTGAGTCTGGGCACTATATAAACCCTAGAACTAGTACGACCCACCAGATAAAAATTTAAACCCTCGTAGAGAATCATGATGGACAGCCATCTGTGTAAGTCAGGTCTTCTACTCGCCATGCATTTTTGTCAGAAGGGAAAACATGAACAAGAGCCAAAGTTACCGCGAACTTATTGGCGCATAATCTCAATGAAAGGGAACGGATTCTTCCTAGCTCAGTTCAGGAAACCGGTTAGCCTAGTCCTGTGTTAACCGAGGTTAACCGAGGGTCCAAGACCGGTCGGAACCATCGTTGAATTCACTGAACGGCGGCGAGCTTGCCTGCGGCGGCCGCATTTTCATCTGAGGGGATACGATCACGCTGTGCATACCTCAGATCTACCATATAACTCGAGGTCCGGTTCTTCACCAGGATTGTCAACTGGGGTTTTCAACATGCGGTCTTGATCCGGTCCTAAGGACTCATAGCATTCGTGTCACGGGGGATGATCTATCAAGCGGCTTGTCATGATCCCATACTACACCCCGATGGGAACCGAAATACCACCTGTACCGTTTTCCCGAGATGATGCGAGATCCAGATGGCGTTTTGCGGTTTCCCAAATCCAAGCCAGCCTAACTCACCGCCACGGGGAACGACTCAAGACGCTGCCGCATCGCACCAATGATAGCCTCTCCACCTCAACTAACCACACCTCTGGACACGAGGATGAGTGTTGTCATTTCGTTACGGTCATGTGGCAAAGTTGGATGTAGCTCATTGATGTATTACTCGAATGGATAAATAGGATAGCAAGCTATGGTCTCCAGGAATAAAGATAAACGAACCAAACCATGAGATGGGTCATGAGCGTCGTAGCAAGTCGTGAGTGGTCGTGAAAAATTGCAGTTGATGGTCGTATATATCTCGAAAGATATGCCCCCGGTGAGATAGAAAAAAAAACAAGGTGACACGGACAGAACAAGACCCAAGTGGCAACAATGGCACCAAGGCGTCAGACGTGACAATCTGTCATGAGCGTGAGTGGTCTGGATTGGACAGCCGCAGGGTCAGAGTTTCGCTCTGCCCACGCGGTCTGCCACTCATTTCGATCGGAGGCCTAGAAGATCGTTTCGGCCACGATAAATCATCCCGGGAACGGGAGAAAAAGTCATCTTCGCCTTCATATGGGGACGTTCCCGAATTTATCTGCGTAACGCCACAAATTTCAATATGCACACCGATTAACGGACTGAAGAACAAAACAAAAAGCGCAAGAAAATCAACAGCGTAGGACTCACCCATTGTTTGAGGACATCCGCTACCCGCGAGGCCTCCTCAGCACTAAAAGTCACGTCCGTCCCCTTTTCGGCGTGCAATCGCATCAACTCGCTCAGCGATCTCCCCTCTTTGCCTCTATTACGACTTCGCCCAGGCGTCTCTTCTACACCATCGCCAGGGAACACTACTGAGTTCCGGGGGGGTGAGCTTGCCTGTCCATTGACGCTAGCTGGGCTGATCTCGCCCTCCGAGCGATCCCAGTCTTCTGAGTTCAGCGAGAGAGAGGACGTGGTGAAGTTCTCCTTGAAAGACATGGCAGTCGCAGCGGTGGTAATGAATCGTGTGAACGTGCGCAGGACGAGGACGAGTGAAGCTGCGATGGAAAAAGTTTGGGTTGGGACAAGGTTCAGTCTCGACCCTGAGCTCGTCAATGCTATTCAACTTCCGCTTCTTTGAGGGGATATTTGCGCAGTCGACAAGTGTTGAAACACAGGGTCCAGTTAGTCACCAAGAAAGTGTCGTGGCAGACTCGTTCAACGAGCTGGTGACGGTGGGAGATGTTGTCCGGCAGTGGGAATTAGAGGCTAAGTACTAACAACCTTATTTACTTCCATGCCGGATCAGTTGATCATTTTCTTCTTATGTAACTAGCTGCCATAGGACAACATGGGACAAGAGAGGTGAATAAATTGCTCAAAATGTAATTGAATCTCTAGAGGTACTATGTATGTGATGCTATGGGAGATCAACGTCAACCTCGATCTGTGTCGTCGTGTCAGCGTCATCCTCGAGGTCCACGAAGCTCTGTTCAATAGCTTTGATGTAGGTGTTCATCTTCCACATTTCACTGATCTTGATGTTGGCGTGGTCAAAGGCCAGAGCCAGAGTTGGATCCCCAGGTCTGTATTGCGTCAACACGGACGGAGGGACACTTGGATATCTCGCCGAAAAATGCGTCAAAAGAATATTTTGGGCCTTCA
This sequence comes from Singerocomus inundabilis, assembly GCA_038089075.1. NCBI lineage: Eukaryota > Fungi > Basidiomycota > Agaricomycetes > Boletales > Boletaceae > Singerocomus > Singerocomus inundabilis. Next base: position 16,167 of record JBBPKD010000366.1, read on the forward strand.
TTCTATGAACCGGTGTAAGTATGACTGCCCTTCACTGCGAAGAGATACCCATACCCCCTCCCGATTTCAATCGCCTGGCCGACAGTACTGTGCATCTTGGCAGCGGCCATCTCTGCCTGATCATCAGCCATGGTAGCCTCATGGATGAGGAGAGTTGCGTTTTCTCCCGCTTGCACTAAGTTCTGTGTAGGAATGGTGTCTCCCGAGTATCTGGTGGGACAATGAGTATGAGACTTGTTGAGTCAGGCATACACTTACATAATGGTCCAGCCGTCTGTATGCCTTATGATCGCACCATGACAACTCGTTCGGTGTGTTACATCAACACTTCGGAAGCTTTCTAGACCAAGTGAAGCACACATGTCATTGTGGGCCAAGATGGAGCTGAGACTCCGATTCAGCGGAGTACAGATACATCCAAAGCGCAAGCATACCTTCGAGAGACCTCGGGAGAGGAGAAGTCGTTCTTCCAATGAATAACGTCTACTGAGATCGAAACAACAGGACTTTTGGAATGGGATGAAAGCCCAAGATCTTCAAGGGCTGCGTATTCATGCAGATACATAAGCACATTGTCGTTACCCACGACGTAGAGTGGCACATCGCTAGGCGGATCTAACTACATGACATTCAATCCTCAAAATTCAGTATCTTGACTCGTAGACACGCACCCGTTGTCGCATTGCTAAAATCTTCGCCAGTCCGATGTGATGGTCGGCGTGCATGTGACTAATGAAGATGCACTTCAACTCACGAAGGACCTGCCATACGCTTGAGGTTGATGAGGGGTCATCTCCAAACTTTCGTGCCAGTTGACCCCATGTGCCTTCGCCGGCATCAAGTAAAACATAACCGTAATTAGGGATGTGGATAAGTGTCGCAGAAACTAAAAATACGTGAGTATGAAACCGGCGCCAGCGGTAGAGAACTTCGAAATCACCGTTTCTATATTTACTGGGCATCGCACTGTTTGTTCCTAGTGGACATACCGTCACATCTCCGCCGCAGATTCCTACTGATTCGGTGTGGGCGACGTTTGATTGAGCGTCCGCAAAGCTGTTACGAGTTGATTCTGGTAAAATCAATGGAGTAGAAGACACTGCAGGATGGAAGAGATCGTCCTTTCCGGCTTCTGGATCCACGAGTGGTAGACGTGGTGGATGCAAGTTAATTAGCATGTTCTTTTGCATAGCAGTAACGCGAGCAGGCATTCCAGGGATATCTTTATAAGCGTGTTAACTAGAACGCAAAAGTACACACGGAAACGCACCATCCATCGCTTTATCAGCACTGCATGAATACTTTTGGATTGGAAATATGTTAGGGTCCAGCTGATTAAGTCGAAGTTGGCTGTATGCGGCACTCGTAAACGTTATCGGATTCGGGAGATATTTGCGTGAAGCAACGATATGCTAATATATACTCAGTACACATGGTTTCAAACGAGTAGTTTAGATCATACATGTACTTCAGGTCCAAAATCGTCCATGAATGTCTTGTAGCGTTCGTCTTCAAGGACGCCGTCCCCGCACAGATGGAATATTGCTTGAACTTTGTATTGTTTGGAGTCCTCCGCGTGCTTCCATAGATATTTGGCAAATTGTTCAGAACCGACAAAACTTGTAAGCAAGGCAGGGATGTGTGCCAACGTAGGCGTGTCGAAAAGTAATACTACCTACGCAAGTTTACCATTACGACCTGTACAAGGACGAAACCTGACTTACCGTGGGTGTCACACCCTCTCCAATGCAATCGCTTGGTTTGATTTTACGGTCAAACACGTTACCATCGCTGTCCTTAAACTGTACAGTTACACACTCTCCTCTGACTAATTTCGCTCGAAGTGGACCAGGAGGCAGACCCATATCGACTGCCCTTTGAACATCGAATTTACCGCGTATACGAGGTCCAACAATGGCATACGCGACCGTCGGCTTGAGAGAGGGATTAGAAACGCCGACAAGTGCTTGTTCGGGAGCTGGCAACGGCTTGCTGAACCTTGGTAAGAAGGGAACTCTTGAAATATTTGATGGGGCATTTGCCTTTGTGTTCGCATTGCGGTTGTTCGCTTTTCGTGCTTCTTGGCACTTTCCTGAGCTGGTCTGATCCGGGGTTGACGACGGTGTCCGAGATGAAGGGAACATGTGTTGTATAATGAGTCGTCTCCACGCCTGGGCTACCTCTGTTTTCAACGAGGTTGGATCGAAATCGGGCGCGTACGCAGCCTTGCGCAAACATTCCGTCGTGGCTACTACATCTCCAGAGAGTGAGTCTGCGTTATGCAGGTTTGACAGTCGTTTGGATGACCGCTCAGGCGTGTCTTCGCGTTTGCGCTTCAACAGGCCAGTCACATTGGCTACAGTATCCACATCTTCCAATGGTAACTCGGAGGGGACAACGGGTAGTGCAAAAACGGATAGGTTGTCGTCCTTGTACACAGGTCGAACCTCGGATTCTGTGCATAGTGGAAAGAGGGGGACTTCTGCAGGAGTCACGATGAGGTTGTCACTAAATATTTGTTACACAGTAGACAAACTTGGTATCGGTATGGCTTACCGGTAAGTGTACTTGCGCATAGATGCAATTAAATGTAGGAGTCCGGACGGACCAGTGATCTGCATCTGGGATTGACCAGCGTCAGCCAGTGTCATGAGAAACCCTTGCGAACTGATCAGTATCAAAAGCCATTGAAAATACCAGACATTACCAGGGAGACCACTGGCACGCTGAGTGCCCACAGAGGTAAGGAACAATGCACGCGTCTTTTTCCAGTTCTGCCGGCTCTGCAGAAAAGTCCTAGTAGTATTCTCGCCAACATTGAATATATACTTGGCGGAATCGAATACGATCACCACGGTTGGCTCAGTGTCGGAAGACGTTGTGCTCAGAACGGATGCGCTCCAAAGCATTGAGGAAACAGTGGACGAACGACGTGAGTGATGGTAGGGGGCTCTTAATGAACGAGTAATGTTACACGGATTGCATCGGGATAGCAATGCAGCCAGATTTACTGGGTCGAGTTTTGAATGATTCGTGCAAATAGATGTTCTAAGACACAAGCGAGCCAGCCAGCGATCGTCCAGAACAACCTGCTGACCCTCACGAATGAATATTTTCTCAAGTCACGTGAACTGCTATGCTGCGGACTGCACGCAATTATGAAATGGGTTCAAGTTGGACACATTGAAACCTTCAGTAATGCACTAGTGAGTCAAGTTGTCTATACCTTTTCAGGCTTCAACAAGTCCGCAGTTTCTGCGACAACCTGCATGGACATCTGCACGCCGAAATACGGGCGTCCATGTGATCCAACTACTTCCAATCTACGTCCACCTCGCATGTTTGCAGATTCAATCCGCTTCTGTGAATACTTCTGCAGCTGCGGCGGACCGCTGATTCTCGGCTTTCGTGTGTTTCCGTAAACATCTCGTCGATCAACGGGTGTTACCGTGTGTCCTGCGGGCCGCACTCCAGCGGCCAGTTATATATGCTCTGGCATGACCATGCGTCATTCACACTCTGATACGATGCTGATCCGATCCCTTCTGCGTATTCCGCATGCTGTTCTTGTTCTTGCTTCCTGCGCCACTGCCCAGACAGTGGTTACGGTCAATGGAGCTGCGAGCCACGCTATTCCTCCACTCCTCTGTAAGCCGTGCAAAACTCCCTTTTCATGTCGCTAATACTAATACTACTTAGATGGACAGATGTTCGAAGTACAATTGTCCTATCCTCGCTGTCTGTCTTTCTGACACATTGGTTCTTTGTTTTCCTTTTACAGGACATCAATGTGAGTGTCACTTTCTCCTCGTCAATAAGCAGGGAGTAGAATAACCGTCCTACAGCATGTAAGATATTTATGTGCAATCAAAGGCATTCATCGATTACTGCGTAGAGTGGCGACGGTGGTATTTATGCAGAATGTTAGTTTAAACTCTCGCTATGGATTATTACTCATTCTTTATTCAGTGCTCCAGAATCGAGCCTTCCAGCAGGTTGAACCAGGTACATGATCAACACTACCGTTCTGGTCATGCTCGATCGTTATGAGCAGATACGAGTGCCGCACTATATGCTTGGAGCGCCATTAATGGGGCTGGGATCAATGTGATAGCTGATCCATCGCCCGTCTCGTCAGCACTCCCAAATTCCCTTCAACTAGTTATCCCTCAAGGCACCTCTGGGCAAATTGGATTCGGGAATGAAGGCTACAATGGTTTGTCGTCTTGTTATGCTTCAGCAATGGCTTCATATTGCGCCACTAGGGATTCAGGTAAATTCCGAATGGACCTACAGTGTCTCTTTTTACTACAAATTCCCCACGGCTTCCTCATTTGACGGAACGGCCACTGTCGCTTTGCAAAGTTCTATAGGCCAAGTTTATGCTTCCACTTCAGTACCAATCAGTGGATCGCAGACAGAATGGACGCAAATTGCCGTATCATTAACACCAACTTCGTCTCCTGCTTCCACAGCAAACAACCTCACAGTCACGCTTGATGGAGCTAGTGCAGCTGGTCAGACTATCAACTTCGCCATGTTCTCCCTATTCCCCCCTACCTTCAATGACCGTGCAAATGGCTTAAGAATTGACATTGCAACAGTACGCATTATTCTCAACTTTCGTGTGACTAGCCTGTCATCGATGGTATCTTAGATGCTGTATGAAATGAATCCTTCGTTCTTCCGTTTACCCGGTGGGAACAACTTGGTATGGATCATCGAACTCGCCTTCTTTATGACTCTGACAAACTTCACAGGAGGTAAACTCGGTGTTCATAAAAGTGTTGATCAGTATTGAAAATTGAATATCCAACCTCTAGGGACAAACTTGGGCAACAAGATGGCAATGGAATGCTACCATCGGTCCACTTGTCGACAGACCTGGTCTGTGTCTACCCTTGGTTATTTTCCCTTTATTCATCAGTACAAATAGGCCGTATGGGAGATTGGGGCTATATCAATACTGAGTGAGTAATCTGTGCTCAGCGATCCGCTATTACCCGAATTGATTAATTTTCCGTTAGTGGTCTTGGTCTACTTGAATACATGTATTTGTGTGAAGATATGGAGATGGAGCCGATCATGGCTATTTGGGCAGGTCTGTCGAATCTGATGAGGACCGGGATCTGTTTGTAACCTTATACTGCAGGCTACTCTCTGAATGGCGAGAGTGTTCCCGAGGATGAACTGGCTCCATATATTCAAACTGCTATTGACCAGATCAACTTCGTGATTGGTGATGCAACGACTAATGAATATGGTATGACCGATTTTCCTCGACCGTAACACAGCTAATTCGTATCGTAAGCTGCCCTTCGCGCCTCTCTTGGTCATCCCGAGCCGTTCAACCTTACCTACGTTGAGATCGGCAACGAAGATTTCTTCTCTTCTGACTCGTGAGGCTACCAGCTCAACACATCAACTAACCATACTCAGCCAACCGTACATTACCAGATACATCTACCGCTGGAGTAACTTTGTGGGGGAATTGAGTGCAACATTCCCAAGCCTTCGTATGTATCTACTCAACCCGCCTAAACTCGCCATGACGGATGTTGTCATTTCCCACAAGGTTTCATCGCTACCACATATCCATTTAACCCCGTCTTGGATCCTGTTCCTACGCAATATGACAATCATGTCTACTCGACACCAGGTAGGTTGATTTTCTGTGCCCGGAACTCAGGCTCCCATCTCACGAACAGATTACTTCGTCGAGAATGCGTTCTATTATGATTCCTACGAGGTGAGCAGAAACATTAATTCACTGCCTCAATAGCTCACTCTTTGAATATGTAGCGTAATGGTACATTCTACTTCCAGGTAGAACTCGTGTCATACAATGTTGCCGAGAACTCACCTTCGTGTAGGGTGAATATGCTGCTATTTCCACAAATCCCACAAACCCTTTTGATCCTAATGGACGTCTGATGTATCCCACTGTTCAAGGTAATTTGCCACGTCATACTTTTTTTCCATATTACGATGCATCCTCGGTCCAGGTGCTGTGGGAGAGGCTGCTTACATGACTGGTTTCGAGAGGAACGCTGATATTGTCTTCGCTGCTTCATATTCGCCACTCCTGATGAGTGTTGCTGACTATCAAGCTTGGGCAAGTTTTACAACTTCCTTCTCTCACCATAACTAACATCAGTTCTAGACACCTAACCTTGTCGCATTCGAGTAAGCCATGTTCTTTTGGCGAACATTCATACTTAATCTGATTTGAAACGTAGTGCCTCGAGAGTCTACCCTTCGACTAGCTACTATGTGCAACAGGTAGAGATGGTACCTACATACCTAGGCATCGCCGCACTAACGTGTTGAGCACAG
>JBBPKD010000367.1:0-22462 GCA_038089075.1 Singerocomus inundabilis
GGGGGGGGGGGGGGGGGGTGGGGGGGGGGGGGGGGGGGGGTGGGGGGGGGGGGGGGGGGAGAAGGAGAAGGGACAGGGAAGATGGAGAGTGCGCATGGGGGGATCAGAATCTGCAAGGCGGGCAATTTAGAGGACGAGGAGGAGATGTAGTCGGAAACTGGATGGATACTGTTTTTGATGACTCAGCAGGACCATTGGACATCGTCTGCTCCTCGACCCGGCGACGGGTTCAGCAAAGACGGACAAACGAGCACTGCAGACTCACTCACCTCGATAGCAGCCAGAAAGCGACGCCTCTCTATTACGTCCCGACTTTTTCTATAATAGCCACGGTGCCACGGGTCCTCGCGCACGTTTGTCCTCGCCTCCGTCTCCGCCCACTTTCCGTATCGCCGTCCAAGACACCCAATCACCACCTGCAACATGCATACCCCAACTCTTGTCACGCTCATTCATTTCTGACCCACCGCCATCCCACAATTCTTTGGCAACGTGCATCCCCCCCGTCCTATCCCTCCACGAGACCCTCTCCGTTCCCGGCTCGGATGTTACCCGGATTGTCAACTCCACAAAAAAGCTTTAGGTCTTTCAAATTCATGGCCCTCGACGACCTCGACTCGACCCAAACTTGCGAGTTTCCCACGTCTCTGCGGCGCCCGTCTCTACAGCATGGACCCACACATGTGCCCATCATTTTAGACTAAATTCGCACACAGCATGCCCTACAGCGAGCGTCTCTCCCTCAATTGAACAACCACTCCATTCTCCGCGCGTCGTCTGATCCGTGGCAGTCCAGCTCGCATGGTGTCATATGATATGTAATCATCCATTCATAGCTGAGTCACATGTAACAGTTTCAAACTCCGACGGCATATATAAAGGTTAAACCTGTGTATATTTTTACAAATCCTTCTTTCTTCCAACCCTCATCTACTCACCTTGTGAGACCAGTCTATACACTTCATATACCCATCATGTACTCTGGTGCTACCATATCAAACTTGACCATGCCCTATGAGCAATCTGGAGTTGATGCTCAATCAATTTCCAGTACTTGCCAGCCTGTGTTTAATGTTACAAGCTTAAAGCATTGTGCATGTAACCAGTTGCTGAGCAAAAGATGTACCATTCTTCATCATGGTACTTCTTCCTCTTCAGTCAAGTGTGTTCATGAGAAGGAAAGACCTTTGAAAAGGCAAAAGCTAGCAATGCATGTCAATACAAGACATATAACTCAACATTTTAATATGTTAGCACCTATAAAAGTAAGTATAATAGATGAGTAAGTTGTACTTGATCTGATATAATTATATACATAGAGTTCAATCAATCAACTTCTTGTTTCTCAAGAGCCTCAGCTTATGGACACAAATATACCAAGTTCAAGTGGTAAGTGATAATTTATAGTAAATTTTTAGCAAAAATCTAACTATACTATGTATATGATAGCCATTGCCAGTACAAATACATGGAATACTGAGAAAGAGGTCAATGAGCAATCAATCAATAGTTTTGCTTTTGGTATAGTTATTTTCATAACATCTAGTCTTGTTTGCTATCTAACTTTTTATAGGTCAGAATAACTCAACTTTACCATCTAATAAAGATGTTTCAATACCTTCTAAGGTTGTTGAACAAGTTGCTGCTAATGGTATGTATTTACTTTTACATATAATGTATTTTTTTATGATTTTATTTTTGAATAGTCAACTCAACTACTCAATCAAAGCAGCAAAAACAAGAAAAATGTCATACCTCTTCTACAAAGGCTTTTAAAAGGCCACTTATCATTGTATCTGAATCAATACCATCCACATCCCACTTCAATCATAGAAGTGACTTTGCTGTCTCAGAAGGTCAATCTGTGATAAATCATGCAAACACCACTAGCAGAAATGCAGCTCATACTGCATTTTTGCAAAATATTCAAAGATGGACAAATGCTTTGAAATGCATTCATGATTTTCACAAACAACTATTGAAATTGGAATTGTTTGGTGATGAACTTGTATGTGAATTATTCTTTGATATAATTTTATAGCTAACAATTTACTCTAGACTCTCACAAATCCTCCAAACTTACTGAAGCTACTAAAGGACATTGATCAGAACAAAAATCAGATCACATATCAGGAAGAGCATGCTACAGATCTTATAAAAGCACTCACCCAGGTTTTGAAAACCTGTAACAAAACTACAGACAAAGAGAGCATTAGCTTTGCTGTCAAGATTTTGGACAATCTTCTTCAACGCTTCCGGGGTGTGCGCTTTGGTGAGAATAGCAACTAGGCGAAGGAGCACTGCGTATGAAATGATCAAGTTGTTGATGTGCCTTTGTGTAATATAAATCTAATCACTTGTTTTTCGGACTTCATGTGATGTAATGGTCATAGTCACTGCTTTCACACTCCGATGACTGCTAATGCCCGGCCGCAGTTAGCTGCTCAGCTTCGAGTTTCAGCAAACCTGGATGCCTGAATTCTCACCACTGGCAGCGAGAACGGCGGCACCTGCCAATTTCTGTCCGACAAGGCTGTGAACTTAGACTGTGTGGTACGCTATCGGGAAGTTCAGAACATAACGACTGCCGGGCCATTACGCCGCATACTAGATGGTGAGCCCAAACGGCGCTGAGTGGATGAGTGGCGGCGTGGGAGTGGAATCAAACGTGAGCCTTGTCCATACAGTCGGTTCACCGATAACTGGCCGGTGGGCTAGTTGCCCATCAGGCTAGGACGATCGCAAGTATTTTTATCCTCCCCTTGGCTAATATAGCATGAAAGTCAAAGATCAGCGTAGGCGCTGTGCTTTGCAGTGACAGCGAACAATTTACCTCTGTTCCGCCGAGGTACACACTCGGTTTACCCTACAATGACGACGAAGGATGTAAAACATCTCATAATGAAATATATTATCGGTGGTTTCTTGTACCACCAGAATAGCTATGAGTACGGTAATCGTGCGAGTGAATGTTGGAGAATTCGACGGGGTGGCAGCGAATCGTGATGTGTGTTGGCGTGGAATTCGTGTTACAATCGGTGCATGAAGTGATAGACTCGGCATGTAATTGTCCTGGGGTTATCCAAGAATACAGCTCGCGTCAAGCATGAGGGGGCGCCACTGGCCAATGCAAAGGTATAGTAGGTGCGGTGTCAGTGAGATGCAAATGCGATATTATGGAACGAGTATGATCGAGAGAAGAGAAAAAGGACCAGCTCAGGCTTGAGAAGACAATACGGTGTAAAGCCTCAGGGAACACCAAACGGATGAATGCGAACAGTGCCGAGCATCGATCAGCATACCTCAACTTCAATGTCTTCGTCAATGGCCTGCGAGACTCCCGTTACGCTGGTCTCATGCTTCCATTTCGTCTCCGGGTCAGCTTCGTTGTCAAGTTTTCTCCTCTTTGTGACCCGTCCCTCTTCGTCTTCTTCGTCGACCACAATGATCGGAGTCTGCAATCTAGTATCGTCCAGATTTGGCACATGTATAGGAAGACTGCTATCCACGGAAGATGGGATGCCCTCTTTCACCTCTGCAGTAGAGCACTCAATGGCCGGTGTGCAGAAATCCAACAAATTTGATGAAGTCGTCCCAATTGTTGGTGGATGGGAGGCTGTCAACTCTTGAAATGACGGAACAGGAACTTGAGACAATGGAGTGGACTGTGCAGTTCTCGAAGCCAATGGAACAGTAGTGAATGGGCTAGACTGCTCCGACACATCGCTCTTGCTGTTTTTCGTCCCTCCTTTGTCCGTAACACCACCGGCAACAGCTTTCTTCCTCTTCTTCTTGCCCATTCGTTCCTTCAGGTACCGTACAATGTGGCCTTGTAGTACTTCCAGTGCCTTTTGTGCTCCCATCTGCTCAAGCGCTTTAAGTTGCTCCGGCGCGAGAGAGGAGAAGATCACAGGGGAAAGAACAAGGGTGTTGTTATGCAAAACAATAGGTGGTGGGTCCGGAGTACTGCTTGAAGGGTGAGACAACGGGACATCGCCAATGACGATTGGTAGACAAACAGAAGGTGGCAGAGCAGCAAACGGGGAGGTCGAGACTGAGGATGATGCTACAGAAGAGGGAACGTCGGTTGATATCATCGACGAGGAAGGACCACATCCAGATGGTGATATGGAGATACTCGCAGGTGTCCCAGTTGCTAATACCGATGCGAAACTCGGCCCAAACGATGTTGTGGAGCCGATCGTGGAAGAAAGTCCGCCAACTAGCGAGATCTGGGGTGGATCAGTTGATTCAGGCTTGATCCCCTGTTCAGCAGTCCCTGTGTCTCCCGTAATTATGGTTCTTGGCACGGTGGTGAATGGTCCTCCCAGTGTCCGCGCATGCGCCAAACTACCGACAAGTTGTCCGGGAGTTGATATTTGTGTTCTATTGAGGGGCGAAACCAGAGGTGTAGATGTCAGTGGTGGTGGTAGCGGCCCCATACCACCCTTCACACTTCGCTTGAGTGGTGGGTCGGGCGGTATTGCCTTGTCCTTCTTCCTGGAACTTTTACTGGGACCGTCCTTACCTCTAGCCGAAAGTGCTGACGATGATGTAGGTCGAGGCTGAGCCTGGGCGGCTGCACGGGCCTCTTGTTCTTCGAATACATGCTCATGTTGTGGGTCGACAGACCAGAAAAAACCTTTGCCATGCTCTCCAGTACTGCGTTCCATTTTTACGAACGCGCGTCCCGAAGATAAGTTGTGGCGAACGGAATTCTAAATCAATATCGGTCAGTAAGGGCAGAACATGAATCATTCGGGATATAAAAGAAAGGATCCCAGGGAGATGAAAGAAACAAAGAATTACGTACCTCCCAGCCAGCACCTTCGTTGTAACGATACCAGTCGTGATTATCCATCATCCAACCACAAATATCCTGTAATGTCGCCTTTCCCCCCATTGCCTTGATGGCCCGATAACATAGCTGTGCATACGTCAGGGGGGGCTTCGGTGGCATCACATCAGGCTTTGGAGGTGGGTGAAAGGCTTTCTTGCGTTTCTTGGACGTTGGTGCCGATGTGGATAAGGAGGTGGACGCCGAAACGGGGGGAACTTTTGTGCGAGTAATTGCATTGGAGTTTGGAAGTTGGGGGTCGGGAGAACGGGGAGGCTTTGGTGGTGGTAAGGAGAGCGCAGTACGTGGTGAAGGAGAATGGGACGGCAAAGACGATGGAGGGGATATGGAAGTGATATCGACGGATGGGGAGCGGGCACGCTGGATGGAAGAAATCGAAGATGGGGAGGGGGAGTCTTCAAGTGCTGCAGGAGGCGGAAGCACAAAATGGAACGTTCGCGAGGCTATCTGAATCTGAGACCTGTGGCAATATGAGGGGGTCTTGAACAAGGAGGGTAAGGAATAAAACACACCTCTCTCCCAGTGGCACCCGGCTACCTGCACCAGACCAAACACCATCTACCCAAGCGCCATTGCGTCCAATAACGACGAGTACAAAACGCGCGTCTTCCTCCTCGTACTCTATCTTGGCATGCAGCCGCGACACGCTCTTAAGTGGACCAAGGTCAACGTCGACGGGGCAATGATTGGCGCCATCTGTTCCGCCGAGAGAGCTGGAGATGGGTGGGAGGCACCTCCTTCCGATGGTAACTGTGAGGGTCTGGAGGAAGAAAGTAATGTTTGGGAAGACCAGAGAATAATAAGCGCTGATCTTGGCGGGGACGTCGGGGGAAGCGTCAGCAACGGGAATGGCGGGAAGCGGGTCATTGGCAGGGGACGGAGAGTTAACAGCAGAGAGGGACATCGAAGACAGCGGCGACAAGGTCAACTAGTACGTGGGCGACGAGGAGGGGCCGAGTCGGACTTGCAACCCCTCCAAGTAGGGGGGGACTCGGTATCTTCCGAAGTCATGTGATCAGCAACGTGCATGGCTGTACACTACTACGCCATCTAGCATTACGCATGTGCGTTCAAATGAGGTAGAATACAGTACATAAACAACTATGCACCAATGGTCCCTCTCCCAAGTGCACCAGGAATCGACGATATTGAACTCGGTGGGATAATGCCCACCTCCGTCACAACAGCCGTGATGCACGATGGCGGTGTCAGATCGTACAACGGACTCAAAATCGAGAGGTTGACTTGTGGTTTCAAATTGGGCAGATCGCTATTCGGTCTTGAGGTAGTTGGGAATGGGATCGGTGCTGTCACACGTATACCTGTTTTAGCCGACCTTAAAGCGCGTGTCCTCGACGGGTACTCACCTAGCTCGTTCTTGCTCACCCCATCCCAACGGATACCCTCCGCAAACTTGTATGTTTCACAACACACCACAACGGGGATATTCCTTGACTTGGCCATCATGGCGACCATGGCTGTTCCGGCACGCGAAAAAACGGCACCATTCGCATGGAGAGAGTGCGCACCGACAAACAACGTCGTCGTGTGTGGCAAGACGGATGGGAGGGATGGTAAGAGAAGATAAGTACATGGAATCGATGCAGCAGTAAGAGAACGCAGTAGCGCCTTGCCTGAGTAAGCAGCACACGTGAATGATTACTTCAAGTTTAACATGTGAAGAGTGTGTGTACCTTCCAGCATAGGTCGTGAATCCACGACGATGACAGAAAATCGCTTTCCAGTTGTCCAGGCATGCAATAGTACTTTCTCGACCACTGATGACCTGCCGTGGGGGTAAATATATGTATTAGTGCTGACTTGCCGAGATGCACTGACCGTGCATATGTGAGGATGGCATCACCGTCCTTGATCTTTCTCCCGGCTGTTTCTTCTATAACCTGATCGGCGAGAAGGATCCGATCTCGAATGTAATTGTCAATCGTGTCACATAACGCATCTTTTGCCTATGGACAGTCAGGAGTGTTGAGGATTGAAAGGCAGGAGAGAAACTAACGTCCTGTTCTGGCAAGTCAATATCGGAACCACTGATCTCGAGCTTAAGCTGTCTAATTGCGTTGCCCATGGAAACTGACATTGATCTTGCTGATACGAGGTATGTAATCTGCGGCGAGAGATGTGTCATGAGGTGACGAGAAAGCGTATTATTTCGGGGCGTAACATAGTTTTGGATGACCTGATAGTCGGGTTAACAGTGGAAAGGGACAAGACAAGGCGTCCATGCTTCAGGATGAGAAGAGGGGATGGGGGACGTACAGTCTTGAAAGCCGTCAACATGGCGATACACCTAGCATTTGCTCCGGTGATCTTGAACTCTGCAAACTGTAGACCAAGTCTTGTGACAGTAGGGTGGATGTCACCCTTGGTAATGGCAGGTGGTTTCGGGGTGCCAAAGTGGGAGAAAATGCGCAAGCTACGAGGCGTCTCGTCAAGCTGGGGACTAGGGTGTAGTGTCTCCTTGGGCTCGCCCTTTCCGGACTTCTTGGACGGGGCAGCCGAGGACGGCGTGGTGCTTTTACCACTCACACTGGCGTTCTGTTTATGGGAGGGAGTAGACTTGGAGGAGACGGGCTGGCCGGCAGTAGTCCTGGCAGCTGCCTTTGCAGCTCGCTGTGCCTCTTGCTGTTCACGGCGCTCCGCCTTTGTCATTTGCTTTGGAGTCTTAATCGGAGGACTGGCAGATGAGTTGGGTTGGGACGGGGATTGGGAGGGCATGTCTGATGCGGATGTGAGTTTGAACGAGGCGGTGACGGGGATCGCAATGGTCTCTGTGGTCGTCGACATCGTGCGGCGGTGGACGTGGAGCCCCTGGGCAGCTCTTAATCCTGGCTGGTCGACTGACCGAGTCATTGACATCTTCTGTGGGAATATATTGTGTAATCTCTTCCACTTTGGGTAGCATATACGCACCTTGTCGGGGGCTCAACGTCGACGGCGCCGACATAGCATCAACACCGTTCTTTGCGACGACAACAACACTAGCCATTTATTTTCGCCCCGTTCCCCCCATATTTAACCTGCAGAACTATGGTTGGTCTCAGCTTGCGTCCGTCTTCGCGTTCGCTCATCTCTTTCAGGGTGTTCCCGCACTATTTCGCTGGCTCAGCAGAAAGTACCCAAAGATCGGTTTGTCCTTGCGCTCTTTTCTATAGAGTATCGTGACTGAGCCGTATTTCCCCAGTAACATCTGTCCGAGAAGAAGATGAAGTCGAGGTCCCAGACGCTCTCGGTGAGCTCATCAAGCTCCCTGTGGACATCTCCACTCCAAATCCAAACGGTGTCGAGTTCGATAACCTTTACCTCGACATGAATGGCATTGTGCGTTTATTAGAGTCTTTTTACTGTTCATTTTTGGTTCATGGTGTTTCCAGGTACATCCATGTACACATCCGGAGGGCAAGGCACGTCCACCCACTTGTGCTCTGAGCAGCCGAACCACTGACTTCATTTCACCAGCCTCCGCCCGAGACAGAAGAGGAAATGATGATTGAAGTGTTCAAGTACACCAACCGTGTCGTGAACATGGTCAGACCACGCAAACTTCTCTTCATGGCAATCGGTGTGGACACCACCATCTGTGTCCATATGTCCCCCTCATACTTCCGTGCTTTCTAGATGGCGTGGCTCCTCGGGCAAAGATGAACCAGCAACGCTCGCGTCGCTTCAGGTCTGCTCAAGAAGCAAAGGACAAGGCTGAGGCTCGCAGGCTGGCAGTTGCTCAATGGGAAGGTGTGTTTCATCGTATCTCCTAATACACAGGCCTCACATTTTCCTGCTCGTTAGAGATGGGCAAAGTCATCAGCGATGAAGAAAAGCACAAAGAAGCATGGGATTCCAATGCCATCACGCCTGGTACCCCATTTATGGATCTTCTCGCAGCCTCATTGAGATATTGGGTCGTCGAGAAGATGAACACCGACTCTGGGTGGAAAGATGTACGTTTGTTCATCTCTGCAGCCATTGTTGTTTCATCTTTTTCCCCATAGCTCCAAGTGATTATATCAGACGCAAGTGTACCCGGAGAAGGAGAGCATAAAATTATGGATTTTATTCGGAGACAGCGTTCAAACCAAGGTCATGATCCAAACACGAAGCACGTTATTTACGGCTTGGTATGTTTACGGTCATGTTCCCATTAACCCCTTTCAACTTGCTCTGTTTCTCTTTCAGGATGCCGATCTTATTATGCTTGCACTTGCAACCCACGAGCCGTACTTTCGCGTGCTGCGAGAAGATGTTTTCGCTCAGGACAAATCGACTGCCTGTCGAATTTGTGGTGAAGAAGGACACTATGCCGCGCGATGTCCTGGACCTAAACCAGGTGTCCTCATTGAAAAACCCAAACGTACCCCTCTTGAGAAGAAACCGTTTATATTTCTCGATGTTTCCATTTTGCGAGAATACCTGGAAACTGAGCTTTTTGTTCCCCGGGCGCCCTTTTCTTTCAACTTCGAACAAGCTATTGATGATTGGGTGTTGCTGATTTTCTTCGTAGGCAATGACTTCTTGCCACATCTACCCAGTTTGGAAATCAGAGAAGGCGCAATTGATACATTGCTAAACATCTGGAAAATGGAGTTACCGAGGATGGGCGGTTACCTGACAGATCACGGCAAGTTGGTGCTGGAAAGGGCAGAGACAATTCTCGAAGGATTGGCAAGGAGAGAAGACGACATATTCAGGAAAAGGCAAGAAGGTGCGTACGGTTGGCTTCTTCTCTGACTTATTTGGCTGGAAGGAATTTTAATTGGATGCCCAAGGCTAACTCTCCATCTTCTTAGCTGAGAATCGTCAGGACCACGAATCTAAGCGCCGTCGCATTGATAATAACAACAAAAGCGTTAATGGACCCTCTGACATCCGCAATACGTCTGGCCCCTCTGCTGCTCTCGGAATCAATGGACCGGTTCATAATAGCTTTGCGGCGAAGGCAGACTCGATGGGCCTTGGTGCTCCATCAACGACCCAGTCAAAGTCCAACGCACCCGCTGCTGTACAGGCGTTGGCAGGCAGCAACCGGGACGTGGTCGCGAATCGCGCAGCAATCAGGCTGGCAAACATGAGTGCAGCAGAGGTCTTGAAAGCTGAGTTGGCGGGGCTGATGCCCGTAAAATCTAGTGCATCTTCCGTGTCAGCGGCAAAAGTACAGGCATCCGAAATCGATGTGTCTGATTCAGCCTCTGATTTTGAAGTTCCTGGTCTTGGAAACGCAGATCCTCCCGCTGTCGTTTCCCCACTGCACTCACCGTCTTTGGATGAACCTGCGGTGTCTGCCTCTTTGAGCCGAAAACGAACCGTGACAGAGGTCGAGGAAGAAGACGTACAAATCGACGTCGAGGAAGACATCGTTGCTCCCGAAAACGATAGCTCAGCGGAGGAGGAGGAACCTTCTTATGCTCTGGTCGTTCGAGCCGATGGCTCTGTCGAGCAAGTAGATAACGTCAAGTACGGAAGCACTTTTGATCACTTTGCCTCTTGTCAGGGAATCATTGACGCCCGTACGATTCTTAGGTTGTATGAACCGGGTTACAAAGAACGTTATTATCAACAAAAGTTTGGCGTCTCAAGTTCCGACGCTGAGTTTAGGAGAATGTCCGTCACCCTCTCTTGTCTCCAGATACTATTCTAAATATCTCGTATCAGGATAATCCAATACTATGTGGAAGGTATTGCATGGGTCTTGCATTATTACTATCAAGGGGTAAGCTCTGAGTTGAAAGCTTAAGGGCATTGATATAATTTCCCGAAAGACACCTTCCTGGCAGTGGTATTATCCTTTCCATTTTGCCCCCTTTGCCTCGGATTTCGAGGGTCTCATGGACACCAAGATTAACTTTGTCCTTGGCCAACCATTCAAACCTTATGAACAACTTATGGGGGTGTTTCCCCCTGCCTCAAAAAAGCATATCCCTGCTGTCTTCCACGACCTCATGACCGAACCCACTTCGCCTATAATTGACTTTTATCCGCCCTCCTTTCAGATTGACATGAATGGAAAGAAGATGCTATGGCAAGGGGTCGCTCTACTTCCTTTCATTGACGAAAAAAGACTCTTGAGTGCTATGTCAGAAAGGTATCCAGCACTCACAGAGGACGAAGTGAGAAGGAATAGTTGGGGAAGTAACGTGATGTATGTGTCAGATGAGCATAGGCTGTACCCATTTTTCGAAAGCCTCTATGGAAAGCGGAAAGACAAGCAGGTCAATAACGTTTCATGTCTCCATCTCTAGGTATTCTAATCTCATGCTCCACAGCCTGTATCAATGCCTATGAAAGATTCCAAAGGCATTAATGGTAGTGCGCTCCCCAATCCCGAGTGCATCCCCGGATCGACCTTCTACTCTCCATTGACATCGATAGGCTCGCCTGATATCAAGAACGATAGATCTTTATCAGCTCTTTACTTTTTCCCGAAGCAGCTCGCTCCTCATCGTTCGATGTTGCTACCTGGCGTGCGCAAGCCTACGCAAGAACTCACTGCCGAGGACTTGGATCCCCGCTCTAGGCGTGCCGGTCGTGGGCACTACAGGGGAGCGGACCGTGGTGGTGGGCGAGGAGGCCCCACCAATCGCGGCTCATATGGAAACGGACCTACCGGGAGCAGCTATGCCACTTCGAACGGATACTCACAGTCATCGTACGGACAATCCGCGAGACAGCCGTACCCACTGCCACCACAAGGTTTTGGTGGTCATGGATGGAATGGACGGCCGCCCATGCAGCATTATGGTGGAGCTGGAAGTGGGTCTCAAGGACCTTCGCGAGGTGGGGCAAGTTATCGTGGAGGTTCCAGAGGCGGATATGGTCAGTCTGGCCATTCTCAGCCATACGGACGAGGAGGGCACGGCGGTGGTGGCGGTGGCGGCTATGGTGGCTACGGTCCTTCGAATGGGCACAGTCGTGGCAGTGGTGGCGGCAGCCCGCACTATGGAGCCCCGAGGGGTAGGGGGCGTGGCGGTTGGTAGTGCGTAATTTATCTTTGTATATTTCGACTTAATGCTTCATGAGTACGAACATGAATCTCATCATCATTCACTGTATTATACATGGTCCTACAAGCGTGGTTCGGGACATGAAGCATTGAGGTATTTTCTAGTTAACGCGGACTTTTCGACGGGTAGCAAGTTGGATGGAAATTTGCAAACGGTCTCGAGATCTTGCTCCAGACCATCAGACGTAGTAGCTGTGTTGGCCGGGACCGGGCATTTCCCTGGGATGCACGTATGTCAGATAAAGGGTATATGTCTTTTCGAGTTCTTTGGCCTTCTTGCGAAGTTTCTTCTCCTTCCTGCGTCTCCTCTTCTCCTCCTTCCTCTCCTTGCGTCGTCTCCTAGACTCTGTCAAGTCAACCCCGCGACCGTACCCTGCGTACCTATCGGGCTCAGACTCAGACTCAGAGGATGACAAGGACGAGGAGTCATCTGAAGAGTCCGGGATGAAACCTGGTAGATTGTAGTCGATAGTACCAGCGCCAGCACCCGAGCGACGCTCGCGACCCTTGAACAAGACGACCTCAACCCGACGCGTAAGGAAAAAGCTCGAGTTCCAGAGATCGATTAGATCCGCTATGAGCGTCGAACGCTTGGGCAGCGGTCCACGAGAAAATTCGGGGATCGGCATTTTTCCAGCCCACGCCAGCGCGAGATCCTGGTTGATGGCTCAGTTCAACGTTGGGCGACATGCAATCCGTGAAAAGAGAAACATACATTCATGAATCTGATCCAATCTTGGTGATACACGTCGTGCGTCTCTAGAACCAGAGGCATCCTGGGGATTTGGTCATAGAACTGCTCCATGTCTTGGATCTTCATGGTGTTGAATGGCGTGTATGACTGGGCCGCATTGGCGGGGCGCGAGAAGGCCTCCGGCGCGGCAAGCTGTTGATCTCCACCTGCGATAGAGTTAGGCATACGAGGCGATGTCGGGAATGCGGCGCTCGGCAGACCTGGCATCGGCGATGGGGCACGAGAGCGGGACAGAGGCTGTCCCTCCATCACGTGCCCAGTAGGATAGATGTTAGGATTTGGCTGAGGAACATACGGGGAAGGTGCTCGAGGAAAAGGAGAGGTGGATCGCTGAGGTAGAGGTCCTCTGGAGGGAGGAATCGGAGACGGAGCACGAGCACTGTAAGGGGGTTGGCTCGGCGCATATGGAGAGGCTGCCCTAGCAATAGGTTCCGTGGGAGGACGGCCATAAGGTGAAGCTGCTCTGGCAATCGGCTCGACAGGACGACCGTATGGCGAGGCTGCCCTGGCAATGGGTTCGACAGGGCGACCATATGGCGAGGCTGCTCTTGCGATGGGCTCAGGTCGACCATAGGGTGAAGCTGCCCTTGCGATCGGATCAGGGCCACCGGGATAAGATGAGACTTCCTGAGGGCGTGGGTTTGGAGAAGTGGAGTACACAGACTGTGGGCGAAATGGAGAAGCAGCACGATTGTATGTGCTAGCTCCCGCGCCTGGATAGCCAGATGGGTTCTGAAACGCCGCCACTGGTGATGTGTAGACACTGCCTGGTGGTCCATAAGCAGAGGTGCGATCCCCTCCGCTGGTCGAATATTTTCTCTGGCGAGAAGTATACTTTACGTCCCTCTCGATCTCGATCTCGGAGAACTTGCGATCAAGTTCCATGGTGCCCATGTTGCCGGGGCTGTGAGCATAGGCACTATAGGGTGCCGATCCAGTGGTACCATATCCTGGAGGAGGGCCATCTCCATAGAAGCTGCGGCGACGCTCTCTGGTTTGGATCTCCCTGTCGCGTGCGGCGCGGAGCTCGACTTCTTGCATGTCCTTGTCAAACTGTTTCGAGAGCCGCCTGATGGAATCCTTTTCTTCCTTCTTCTTGCGTCTCTCCTCCGATTTCTGCCTTTTAGGGATGAGATGATACCTGGACTGTTTCAAAAGGCAAATACCATTTATCGAGACTCTTTTCATCCTCTCGGGAGAGGTAGCCACGGTTCCAAGAGGCAGCGAACTCCTTTACATGACATCAATCTAGAGAACAGTGGGCAGAGGTGTGACTTACCGCGTTCGCAGGTGTAGCGCCGACGGGGAGGATCTGCGTGGCCTCGGCCGGAACCCACTGGATGCCGTCGATTACACCCTGCGGCGTTTGGTAGCTAAGGAAGGTCAAGGGACGATCTAGAGGAGCAACCCCAATGTCTTACCGGGCAAGAACAGCTCTGCACATCTCGCTCGTGAACTGGTCCGAGTGATGAACGCGTACATGAGACCTACCTGAACGGATGATAGATAACTTGACCGTCAGGGCCAGTCGAGGTGGTGTAAGTGATGGCGCCTGCCTGGATCTGACCACCAGAGGGCGGAGAGAAGGGCTGGGGCATGCTTATCCCTCCCAGGGCGCTCATGATGACCGGAGGACTGAAGAGAAGAATGCTGTGGAGAGAGGGTCCCTTTTATTGTCCACCAACTTGGCAATGATAATCTCGTACGCGGTGCCTCGCCTATATCGAGCTCATCTCTGATTTCGCACCGTCGCCCTGCTGAACCAGCGACTGCTAGAAGCTTGAAGGCGCGCTCGTCCATGTGCGCCAGGCTAGACGAAGCTCTCTCTAGAATATACTTGAAGATGGATCCCATATGACCCATGTCTCATCACCCGCTTGCAGACCAACGACCAAGTCCTTATCAAAAGGATCAGTCGCACCGCAAGGCTCCACCCGCAAGCACAACACGCGCTTGGGTTCAGGGAATGCTGCCGAAACTATCCCCCACGACCTGACGTGACAATCACGGTCCTGCCAGTCACTGGGCACGAACAGGGTGATGCTCATGACCCTTCTAGGATTCGAATCTCGACCAAGCACTCCAGACGATCCGTGCTTGAGACTGGGCATGTGGGTGCTAAATTTCTCTGTCGGGGCATGCACCAAAGATCGCATAGATGAGCCTGTCTATTTGAAACGTCCACGCTCAACGGTACCCTCACGAAAAGCGCCACCAAAGTACAAGGATAAACAATACAGCCACAGCGCCAAATGGAGCGTATTGTCGTATCATGGCCTGAACGTTGACGTTCCTTGCTGCCTTGCGATACCTCTCCGACTCTGAGCGGAGCGACGTAGAGAGGTGTGACATTTCTGAAAAAAAAAAAGGGTCAGCGCTCGGATGCAAAGCAGAGGCAAAGGCCATACTGTCGAGCGAATCTCCTCGCCACAAGAGTTCCTCCATATTCTTTGTCATTATCCGAGTGACGTCCTGCAGTTCGTCGTTGAGCCGATCCAGATTGGAGCTTCCCGAGGCATTGGCAGCCCTGGTATCTTGATACAGTCGTGCTGTCTTTGACATGAACGTATCTTTAGCAGGACATGTGAACGAGGGTCTGAGCGGCTAGACCGCTGGTACGAACCAAAGCCAACGAAAGCGTATGGCTTTCGAACCGACTCTACTTTTGAGCCATATGACAAGGAGAATTCTTTGGATAGTTCCTCGAGGTACGAAAAGGCTAGTTTTCGAGGATATGACTTGTCCGCAATGGTCAGGTATACGACATTGTCTGCAAGAAGGTAACTATGGCTAGCATTGAGGTCCGCCGTTGGTCGAAAAGAATGAAAGCTCACTGTAGCGTATACTGGCCACTTTCGATGGAACACCGTGGTTCAGAGTTGGGTGTGATGCGCCTGAATATAAGCTTTGCTTGTTGTTTGTGCTCCTGCAACGCTTGTTCTGTCTGTGAGAGAGTGAGTGGCCATTGTGTTGGCGAGACAAGGACAGACCTGTTCGTCGTCAACACTGGCTGCAAGCGGCAGAGCGTCAGCTGCACGGACTACTATCGTTGATCGAACCATGCTCGAAAATGCGACAAGCTGTCCAGACAGACTGAGACTGATCACGTGACCAA
Organism: Singerocomus inundabilis; assembly: GCA_038089075.1. Classification (NCBI taxonomy): domain Eukaryota; kingdom Fungi; phylum Basidiomycota; class Agaricomycetes; order Boletales; family Boletaceae; genus Singerocomus; species Singerocomus inundabilis. Next base: position 15,740 of record JBBPKD010000367.1, read on the forward strand.
AAGGGGCGGTGCCCGTCCTTGCGGTGTTCGGGGGACTGGTCGGACTCATAGCAGTGTCCGGGGACTGACTTTGTGCGTGACGCCACACGCCCTGCCGCAATCGCTCGCTCGCTCCGCCCTGTTTTTGCCCGGATTTCCACCTCCTCTCGAGCGAGTCCGGTCTCCGCATTTCGGACGACATTTAAGTCGTGTCTCGCATTCATCGACCTCACACCCTTCTCACCGCCATGTCTTCCTTGCTCGATATTCGAAAGCAAGTGCGTAGCCTTGCATACACTCCCGGATCAGACGACTAATCCCATGCGCTTCTCAGCTCACTTTCTATGGTTCATACCATTCTCATCCCGTAAACGTCGCCATACACCTCTTCGGCGTCCCTGCCATTCTCTGGTAACCTTCCTTCCTTGTCTCGCTTCTTTCTTACCACCCCGACACCAGGAGTGCCCTCGCCATCACTACCACCATTCCCTTGCCCGCCCTGATTCCCTCCGTACACCACGTGTTCAACGAATACCTCGTTTTCGACTTGAACGTCCCTGCATTACTCATGGTCATATATCTATTCTACTATGTCCTCCTCGACCCCATAGCAGCCGTAAGTCCATTCTCATCCCCAGTTCAACAGCTCAGATCACCCACTTTGATCAGCTCCTTTACGTGCCACAGATGGTCTTGTCGCTGTTATCGGCGACAGCATATTCATATCGCACTTATGGTATCCGGAATGCCGTCACCGTTCACGTTGTCGCATGGATCGCCCAGTTCATTGGCCATGGATGTGCAGAAGGTCGCGCACCTGCCTTGCTCGACAATCTCCTTGGAGGTGGGTCCCACGTTCTCCGTGTCTGATTCGCCACCCACAACCATTGTAAAGCCGTCGTGCTTGCCCCCTTCTTTGTGCACCTCGAAATGCTGTTCAAACTCGGTTACCGCCCGGAACTGCAAAGACAACTCAAGAACGACATTGGCAAGGAGATCACTGCCCTACGCAGGGAGCAGGGAGAGAAGCGCAGAGCCGCAAAGCACAAGGCCAATTAGTAGGCTGTTCGTCGTCGCAGAGTGAGGTTACCTGTGTTGTCTTGTACTGTATGTACACGGAGAGCTCGATGTGATCTGCGCATGATACTTTCGTTACTGTTACTATCCCTGTACATGTACACGTGGAGGTGTGCAGCATTGTATTTACACTGCGATACCACTCGAATCACCACATCTCTCATCATCCCTTTTGACGAGACAGAAAGAGCGCGATAATCACCTTTCCCATCTTGCATATACGCCATGCATCAGATCACTACACTAGGCTGCTTGGAGGAGAGAGTGTCGGTTCCCCGAGCGGAGTGACATAGCACGATGTCAGACCACCGTCCACTTTGAAGTCAATGCCCTGTTAGACACCCGTGAGTACAGTGACGTGATGTGACGAATGTGGTGACGGACTGTTACATAGCTACTATCGTCACTTGCCACTGACAAGGAGTGAGACGTCGTTCGCGCCAAAACTCAACAGCACATACAAAAAAGGGCAGCATTCGCCTGTTCGACAGCTTCGCCAAAGCGTCCCATAGGTAAATGAACGACACGGCGGTTCTTTTTCTCGTCCGTATTCAAGAAATTCATCAAAAGAGCTGAGGCATTTGTTCCAAGTCAGACTCACGTTCACAAACGGTACGGCTACCCACGCGTCTTGAGAGGACCACTGAGGGATAATTGAGAATGGCCAAGGTAAGGCAGGTGTAGTACTCACGGACAAAGAGAATTCAGACGAATGCCTTCTCTGGCATGCACCATGGCAAGTTCACGCGTCATTGCAAGCACGGCTCCCTTGCGTCAGGATCAGGATCAGTGAGACGATGGTTTCAAGATAGGTGTACCTTTGACGCGGTGTCTGGAGAGACATGTCAGCGCCCAAGTGACAAGTGACGGATGAGCGGGCATCCTGGAAGACTTACAAGCCAGCTGGGGTGTAGCAGCTCCCATGATGGCTACAAAGCTTGCCGTGTTAATGATACTTCCACCTGCACGGAGACCTCTTGACTCGTCCACAGAATTTTGACGCATCGCAAGAATTGCATACTTGCACCCCCACCAGACGCCCTTGGCATTGATGGACATCGTGAGATCCCAGATCTGCTCCTCCGTGTTCAGAGCATTGTCATCATCCGGAAGCATGACGCCTGTATTTGGATCAGAAGGAATACCCAGATATTATGGCATCCGACTCGCCAGCGTTGTTGAACTAGAAAAAGATGAGTGAATAGAGATCGCCCACGAAGCGTCCGAGATGAACTCGTACCATCACGTCGAGCCTGCCAAACTCTTTTACGGCAAGTTCGACGGCAGACTTGATATCCTGTTCGTGCGCCACGTCGACCTTGACGGCCAATGCTTTCACATCTGGAAACCTCTGCTTGATTAGCGATGCACCCCTTTCGGCTGCTGGCAGGTTGATGTCCGCTAGCAAAACATTCGCGCCCTCTTTTGCGAAGAGGAGGGACGACTCGAGCCCGATACCGCTGATAGAGATAATGGTTATCAACTCACATCGATACGAGATGCTGGACTCACGAACCGGCGCCCGTGATGAGCGCAGACTGGATGCAAGGACGGCGATGAGCGTGGTCTGAGGCGGATGCGTGTCGAGACACACCTTGTGCTGGAGACGGCCAGTCATGGTGAGCGATAACGTACAAGACTAGAGTGGGTGGTTTGTTCGGCTTGGACGTCGGAGAGATCGCGATCCGACCGCGTTTGGGGTCAAGGTGAACTCCTCCCAGTCATGGACATCACAGTACTATTGCTGATTTCTAGCCCAGTTTCAGTTTGGCCCAGCAGCGTCTCAGAACATGCGCAACCATCCAGACCACATAAAAACCTCGGTGATGCACCCACCGTCCTCATCCTTCTCTTGATACGCCATGCCACTCACAGACCGCTTGCGGCCGCGAGTATATTCCGCTCGTTATCCAAGATGGATGGTCGGCAGACCACTCCTCTACATGTCCTCTGCGCTCGCATCGCTGGGCGATGCCATGTTCGGCTATGGACAAGGTATCATCGCCGCCGTCCAGGTCCAGCCATCTTTCATCTATCGCATGTTCGGAAAGTCGGTGACCATGGCCCAGATTCAGGCAGGAAACACAGGTGTGGATCCCTGGGTCCAAGGTTCGTTCTCTCTTTCCCCCTTGCGTCACGCCGCCCAGAGTTCACGACCACCGCGCAGCCATCATGGTCTCGTGCCTAAACATCACCGCATTCTTTGCGTCTTTCGTGGCAGCTTACATCTGCGACGTCATGGGCCGACGTATGTCAGTCCGTCTCGGCGCAATCATGTATCTCATTGCCGCGTTCATCCAAATCTTTGCACCCAACCTTGGAGTCTTGATTGCTGGTCGATCAATCCAAGGCATCGGCGTTGGTATCCTCTCCATGACCGTTCCCGTCTTGCAGTGTGAGATCGCACCCGGCCACGCTCGCGGTCTCTTCGTCTGCATCGAGTATATCTGTTTGAATCTCGGCTACGCAGTCTCGGCTTGGGTCGGCTATGGTTTCTTTTTTGCCATGCCTTCTGAGATCTCCTGGAGAGGTCCCTATGTCGTACAGGCTGCGCTTGCGACCGTCCTCGTTGCTTGGACATTTATCCTTCCCGAGACACCAAGATGGCTCGTGGCGAATGGCTTCGAACAAGAAGGCTTGCGCGTCCTAGCGGATCTCCACGGAGCTGGCGACACAAGACACCCGAACATCGTCTCGACATATGTCGAAATTGCCGCCGCCGTCGACTTTGAGCGCAAAATGGGCCAAGCTTCCTGGAAACAGGTCTTTTGTCAATATACGCGTCGTTCTATCGTTGGCATCACCTGTCAGATGTTTGCTCAGCTCAACGGCATCAATGCTATCCTGTATTTCTTACCCTCCAACCTCACTCGTGCAGGATTCAGCATCTCCCGTTCTCTCCTCTACGCTGGTGCCTGCGCCCTCATCTATTGTTCCGGCACTCTCCCAGCGATGTTCCTCATTGACAAGTGGGGCCGCCGCACCATCCTTCTCATAGGGAGTGTCGTGCTCGCAGCGTCCCTCTCCATCGTTGGCAGTCTCCAGTATCATGCTGACAGTCTTCCCGAAGGACCACCGCGAATCCCCGTTGCAGACGGTCTCTTTTTCGGCGTCTGCTTCTATCTCTTCTTCTTCGGGGCCACCTGGGGACCCGGTCCTTGGCTTCTCGGTGCTGAAATTTTCCCTCTCCGTGCGCGTGCCAAGGGAATGTCGTTGAGCACGGGCACCAACTGGCTCTTCAACTTCATCATCGCGTTTATCACACCCCCACTGTTTGACGTCATGAAAGCAGGCTATTACTTCCTCTTGGTCGGTTTCTGCGTTGCCTCGTTTATAGTAGTTTGGTTCGTCTACCCCGAGACCGCACATAGGACTCTCGAAGAGCTTGGTCAAGTCTTTGGAGATCAGGTTACCGAGGACGATAAATTCGCACAGGTGCAGGCTGAGCAGAGCGCAGGCGCAGGTGCAGCCCAAGTGGCAGCAGCATCTGCTCTCACTGCTCGGGTCGACGAATCGGAATTGACATTGCGGATGTCTGAGGATGTGGATAAGAATCTCCCAGCCGTACGAGAGGTAGAAATAGCCCCCCATTCACGAATCATCTTGGCATAGCACACCAGTATAGCATTGTCACGCTCATACTATCAGAGAAAACCTGTACTCTGCTCGATAGCTTAAATTCGCAAGGATTCTGGAAAGTCCGCAGGATAACTTTCATCCCCAGAGAACATGCGAATGAAATCCCGAACAACCAATGGAAAAGATTCCGAGGGTACTTGAGGTTGGTCCGGAATGGATGAATAAGGTGCACATGATCCTGGGACTCTTAACCCGCTTCCTTCTCGCACGGAGACTTGGGTGGAGCCTGTAGTCGAAGGTATGGTGGCAATGCGCGGTCTCGTGGGGGAAACGATCGGTGAGATGGTCGGAGGTGGCGGAGTATCATCCTTGGACACTTCGAAACGAGGCCCGCAAGACTGTTGCTTGCTGATCTCAGCAATGCAACGAAGAATTTCTGAGTCGGACTCTGCTTCCGTCGCTGAATCGTCCTCATGGATGCTACCTTGGGGCAACCCACAACGAACTAGGGGGCATGAGTCGCGAGAGACCGATGACTGACGCGAAACCTGATTCATTTCTAGTAAAGGCAAGCATGGACGACCCGTCTTTCATCCTCACCTGGAGTATACCCGAGTCAGATCTAGATTCCACCATAGAGTCACCAACATGTTTAGGTGGGAAGTTCTCAATCGAATCTTTGCGGGCAAACGCTGGTAGTGTCTTGGTCTTGCGACCGGGAGAGCAATATGATGTCGATTCCTCGCATCGTGAGGGACTTGAGGGCTTGGATAAGCGTACTCCCAATGCTTCCTTCATTGCTAAGAGAGAATGAGTTGGACCTGCAAGAGAGTCAATAGGCAATTCGACGGTGGTGAAATCGAGCATACAGACAATTTTGTTTCCTACGACTGAGAGGAGACGTGTGAGCAATTTTACCCGGGGATTGGCTGGGACGCTGTAAGCTAAACGATAATGGCATGTTGGCATAAAATCCACCTCTCAGGTAAGTATTCTATCGACAGATTGGTTATGGCAGCACGTTTATGAGACGGTGACAACGTCAGTTCTCTTTCTTCCTGTGTCTGAGAAGAAATGACATGTTCAATACGTTCGGAAAATCTCTTGCGTTTAGGAGTTGCATCAGGATGGAGAAGGTATTGACTCTGGGATGATGGAACAGGAATCACAGGTATAACTTGACTATCAGAAGGTCGACCATTCGATGTTGCTGGCTGAACAAAGCACTGCTTGGGCGTGGGCGCGCCATCCGGTGGCACTATAACATTCCCCTTCGCGCGAGCGGAAAAGGGATCCGAGGAGCCCAAGTCAACGAGAGAACGTAAAGGACCTGCAATTGAAAAAGCGGAGAGCTGTGTACGAGGGAGCACCATGCCAGATGCACTCGAGTCTAATCTTGTAGAGATTTGGATTGGTGTTGAGGGCGAGTGGCAGCTTGAACGTGTTCGACGGGAGTGACCGTCAGTACCGTCCGTGCCCTGAACAGGTTCGAATACTCTCCGCAACAATGTTTGTGGAGTCGCAATCCCTATCTCTACATGATTAGGAAGTCGAGAACCAGAGGAAGACCCTACGACAGTGGGTTTCACTGTCCTTCGCTGGGCAGGAATTGGGAATGCGAGAGGAGTGCTAGGTAAGTCAACGATAGCATCCTCTGCAGCTTTGCACGACGACTGAGCTGGTCGGGAGGGGGTAGATCCGAATTCCAACTGTGAAAGATCCTCCTCGTTTGCATTCCATTCAATTGGACTTAGCTGCACTTTGCCTTGCAATTCCTCGAGATGTCCACTACGCATGCGCTTTCGAGTGGAAGCGGCTGGAGTGGGCAACTGGAGGGTATTCAGACGCAGTTTGGACTGGCTCGCAGAGCTGTTTAATGGGCTGGTAGCCAAACACTGTACACTGGTCCTCCTCCGCTTCGAAGAGGAAGTCACCGACTGCGAGTCCTCAGAAGACTTGTCCGTCTTGTACGGAAAAGGACGAGATCTAGTTCCCCTGCTATCTTTAAAATGGGCTGTTAACGGGAGCTCCTGCTGAGATAGATCCATGGAGAAAGAGAGAAAGAGAAGGAGAAAGACAGGAGTCTTG
>JBBPKD010000368.1:0-22345 GCA_038089075.1 Singerocomus inundabilis
GAGTGGGGAATGCAATGGTATGTCATTTTGATAGTGGGGAGTATCTTCCTTTGAAGTCAGCCCTTTTTGATATAACTGTGTACTTTGAAGTAGGATTGTAGAACATCCAGCTCTTGTAGCCTTTAGGATAATCTATAAAGACACACTTTTCCATATGGAATTCCAGTGGTCACCTTTTGTTCTTTTAAACATGCACATATGCAGTGCAGCCCCAAATGCGCAGGTGAAACACATCTGACTTTCTCCCATGTCACAGTTCATAAGATGTTGCATTCTGAAGGGCATCAGTGGGGCATCTGTTTCAAACATAAACAAGACAGGCCAGTGCTTCACCCCAGAAAGCAGAGGACAGTTCAGACTCATTCAGCATGACTGTAATGCACTCAGAGAGCATTCTATTAGCCCTTTCTGCAACTCCATTCTGTTGAGGCCTATTCCTGACTATATGCTGGTGCAAAATGCCACACTGAGAGGTAAAATTAAGAAAAGCCTTGCTCATATACTCCCTTCCCTTGTCATTATGCAGGATTTTCATTTTCCAGTTGCTTTGATTCTCTACAAAGGCCTTGAATGTCTTGAATGCTTCAAAGACATCAGACTTGGCCTTGAGGGGCATCACAAAGTGCAATCTGAAGTAATCATCAATAAAGGTGACCCAATATTTGAATTCAGAGAATGTGGCATGGCCAACATGGTATATATTGGTGTGCATGAGTTCTAGAGGTTGGGAAGTGTGCCATTCAGAGGTATGAAAGGGATTTGAGTGCATTTTGCCAGCCAAACATGGCTCACAGACAGGATCAGGCTTAGATTTTGAGTTCAGAGTCATACCAGTTACCAGAGAGTAATTTAGCATGGTTTTAATATCAGCCAGATTGTGATGTGCCAGTCTTTGATGCCAGAGGTAGAGATCTAGAGGAGTGGTGGTGACAACAGATGCATACTTAGCCAGAGGGATAGTTTCACCATCCAGAAATGCACAGTTCTGGTTTCTAATACTAGTCACAAACAGAAGGTTGCCAGCAGGTCTTTCAAAGCTCATTCACACATTGTTGATGTTGACAGTGAATCCCTTTTGGCAGGAGAGGTGCAGGACTGATAAGAGGTTGGAGCATAGATCTGGGACATGCAGAACACCTGTAAACTTGAGATATTGCAACTTTCTGCCTCCTACAACTGGAGAGAATACCACAGATCCCACACCAGCAGAGTAGATGACCTTATCATCAGCTAGCTTGATTGGAATGCACTTTGAAGTGTAATTGCACAGCCAGTGTCAATAGAGAGTCATATGGAATGTGGCACTAGTGTCAGCAATTCAATCTGAGCTGGCAAATAAAAGGAGTGGATACAAAGTGTTAAATGGGTCCTGAATGTGCAATAAGGTGTTCCCAGTGAATTCCATGGCCTAAAGGGTATTCTGAGAGGTAGAAGCGATTGTGGAAGGGTTCAAAAGTTGAGTTGGTGATGCCTGAGTGATATGAGCATTTCCAAAGCTCTGAGTGCACTTCTTGTGCTTTTTGGGCTTTTTACATGTAGTGCACTTTAGCATTCTGCATGCTTTTGCACTGGTGTTCACAGTGGCTAAATGTTAGTATTGATGCATTTGCACCTTATATAGTGTTTATTTCACATTCATTACCCTTTTAACACTTATAGCACTCTCAGCATTCACTGTGAGTGCATTTCAGCTGATTTAGCTATGTTTTGTGTTGTGTTTGTTTGTTTGTAGTATTTACCCTTTGTGTGTGCTCAGTGTTGCTTTTTCCCTTAGTTTTTAACACTGAGCACAAGTGGTGAGCTCAATAGGTTATGAGCCCTGTGCTTTAGGTTGTTCTTTAGGCTGCATTTGCTTCCCAATACCTCTGCACAAAATTTTCTCTTCCTATTCACTTCCCATCCACTCCTACTGCTTTTTTGTTAAAATCTCTGTTGGCTATACTGTAATCTTAGGCATGTCTTAGTAAGCCACCCAAAACAGGCAGTCCTTGTACATAAGACATAGTAGGATGCTGAGACTATTAGACCTTCAAGAGCACTATAGACAGGTTATTACATCTATGAGTAGGTATTCTTTACAATCAATGTAATCTTGACACTATGAACCTTGACCATATAGCTCAGTGATAGAGCATTTGGTTGAAATTTAGAAGGTCTTGAGTTCAAACCCTAGTCTGGTTGCATTTTACAACTGAACAATCTCATCCATTCCACTCTTTACCACCTTCTATCTTTATATCATGGCTGAGGAAGATGTCAAAACCACTCCATCTGTGTTGAAACTCACTGCCTCCAACTATGCCACCTGAAAGAGTAAAATGAAGGCCTACTTGTGCATCAAAGGCCTCTGGACCATTGTCAATGCCTTAGAAAAGTGCCCTAATGACTTCAAACCAGATGCCCAATTTAAATGAGACTTGAGAGCAGACAAGGCAGCTGGGGAGCTCTACCTTGCCCTTTCTATAAAGCAGAGAACACATATTGAAGCTGTTCAGGATGACTCTATTAAGATTTGGTATACACTTGCCTCCATCCACCTCCAACAATGCCCTGGGGCACAATTCAACACTGGGGACAACTTTTTCTCTATTAAAAAGCTTCCTGACAAGTTTTTAAGCTCCCTAGTCACCTGAATTGAGAATTCCATATTCAAAATCCAGGAATTGTGTCCTAATGACCCCAAGACACCCTACTCCATCTCTGATTTGGATAATGAACTCATCTGCATGATTATGGTACACTCTTTGAGTGAGGAATATTTTTTGCATCCTTTCTCCTTCTTTTTCAGACTCTGGACAAAAAGAAACTCAAAGCTGCATTCCTAGCTGAAGAAGCACAATGAAAACATCATCCTGAGGCTCCAGCAGCTAATTTGGTGCTGTTCACTATGTTTGACAGCTGCAAATGCCCACTTAGCACTTCTTGCTGGTTCTATAAGTCCTCTGCCTATTGCAATTACAAGTGCCAAAGCATAATAAATGTGAAAACATACTATATGAATTGAAAGGCAGATAGAAAGCCTCAGAAATGAAATGGCAAGGCTAATTAGGCCCAAGAGGAACACAATGCCTCCCAACCACCAGCTGCATCACCCTCATTCATTCCTGTTGCCCAAAATGCATTCAAAGTGTTGGAATTCACTGGAAATGCAAGTATGCACATCTATGACCTATCTGATGTGCTTTATCCTCTTCTACTCTCTGCCAGTGCTAACTGGATTGCCAATACAGGCACCACTTCTCATATGACCCCACATCATTACTAGCTGCACAATTACAGCCCTAAATGGGTTTCTATTAAATTGGCAGATAATAAAGTCATCTATTTTACTGAAGTTGGATCTGTGATGTTTACACCAGTGGTAAAGGGTAAAAGAATGCATTTGATTAAGTTTACGAATGTTCTATATGTTTCTAACCTACACTCAGATCTTTTATCTGTATTATATCTCTTCTGCCACAAAAACTTTGTTGTAAATATCAATTCTGTGTGCATGAGCTTTGAGCAACCATCTGGATGACCTCTCTTCATTGCAAGAGTCAAGGACAAGAACTATGCATTTCTGAATGGTAAAATCATACCAATCACTAAATATGTCTCTATAGTAACTACTATTGCACTGAATATCAACCTCTGGCATAGAAGACTCATCCACCACCATCTCACCAATGTTAAAACCATGCTAAAGCACTTTCTGGTAACTGAAATGACTATGGACTCACACACCAAGCCAGATTCTGTCTATGAGCCTTGCTTAACTGGCAAGATGCACTTCAATTCATTTCCTAGCTCAGAATGGTGTGCTTCTCAACCTCTAGAACTCGTTCACAGTGATGTACACCATATAGGCCATATGTCATTCTCTAAATTCAAGTACTGAATCACATTCATTGACAACTACTTAAGATTCTGCTTTGTTATGCCACTTAAGGCCAAATCAAATGTTTTTGAGGCTTTTAAGATGTTTAAGGCATTTGCTAAGAACCAGAGCAAGTGCAAAATAAAGATACTGCATAACAATAAGGGAGGAGAATACATAAGCAAGTGTTTCCTCGATTTCATCACTCAATGTGGTATTTTACATCAGCACACAGTCAGGAATCACCCTCAACAGAATGGAGTTGCTGAAAGAGTGAATAGGATGCTATCTGAGTGAATTACAGCAATGTTGAATGAGTCTGAACTGCCCCTAGCATTCTGGGGTGAAGCTCTAGCCTCTCTAGTGCATATATGGAACAGATGCCCCATTAATACCATTTATAATGTGACACTTTATAAACTGTGGCATGAATGAAAGCCAGATGTGTCCCATCTGTGAGGTTTGGACTCTATAGCTTATGTGTTAGTATTGGCACCCTTGCACCTCTTATATTATCTATTTTGCATTCATTGCTCTTTTAACACTTATAGTGCTCTCAGCATTTACTGTGAGTGCATTTCAGCTAATTTAGCTGTGTTTTGTGTTGTGTCTGTTTGTTTGTAGTGTTTACCCTTTGTGTGTGCTCAGCATCACTTTTTCCCTTAGTTTCTAACACTAAGCACAAGGTATGTGGCACATTACTCACAATAGATTAGTTTCTGACACTGAGCACAAGTGGTGAGCTCAATAGATTATAAGCCCTGCACCTTAAGTTGTTCTACAAGCTATATTTACTTTTCAACACCTCTGCACAAAATTTTCACTACCTACTTGCTTTCCACTGCTTTCTTGTCAGATTCTCACCCATTCCACTTCTTACCACCTTCTATATTGCTATCATGTCTGAGAAAGATACCAAAAGTGCCCCTTTTGTGTCTAAACTCACTGCCTCCATCTATGCTACTTGGAAGGGTAAAATGAAGGCCTATTTGTGCATCAAGGGACTCTGAACCATTTTCAATGGCATTGAGAAGCATCCTGATGACTTAAAAGCAGAGGCCCAGCTTAAATGGGATATTAGAGTGGACAAGGTGGCCAGAAAACTCTATCTAGCACTCTCTACAGAGCAAAGAATGCATATTGAGGCTATTCAGAATGACCCAGTGAACATTTGGTTAACTCTTACCTCCATTCACCTCCAACAATGTCCTGGAGCACGATTTAATGCTTGAGATGACTTCTTCTTGATCAGAAAGCTATCTGATGAGTTCCTAAACTCTCTAGTCACTAAAATTAAAAAATCTATGTCCAAGATCCAGAAATTGTGCTCCAAAGACTCCAAGACACCTTACTCCATCTCTGATATGGACAATGAGCTTGTCTATATGGCCATGGTACACTCCCTGGGCAAGGAATACTTGCATTTTGCATCTTCTTTGCTTTTGTTTCAGATCTTGAACAAGGAGAAGCTCAAAAGGGCATTCCTAGCCAAAGAATTGCAGCAGAAACATTGTCCTGAGGGCTCCAGCAGCTGATTCAGTGCTGTTCACAATGTTCAATAGCTGTAAGTGCCAATCTAGCATAACTTGCTGGTTCTGTGAGTTATCTGCCCATTGTGATCACAAATGTCAAAGTCTGGTAAATGTGAAGATGTACTGTATGAATTGGAAGGCAGGCAGGAAGCCCCACAAATGCAATGGCAAGGCTAATCAGGCCCAAGAGGAGTCTACTGCCTCCCAAACATCTGCTACATCACTTTTGCCCACTTCTGTCACTCAAAACATGTTCAAAGCATCAGAATTCACTAGAAATGCAAGTATGCACATATATGACCCATTGGATGTGCTTTACCTGCTTCTACTCTCTGCCAGTGCTGACTGGATTGCTGATACAGGTGCCACTTCTCATATGACCCCCCATCATCACTAGCTGTGCAATTATAGCTCCAAGTGCATTCCTATCAAGTTGGCAAACAACAAAGTTGTCTACTTTGCTGAATCAGGGTCTGTGGTGTTTGTCCCAGTGGTAGAGGGTAAAAGAATGCACCCAATTGAGTTTACCAATGTCCTATATATCCCTAACTTGCAGTTTAATCTACTCTCTGTGTTATACCTCACCTGCAACAAGGATTTCATTGTAAACATCAATGCAGGGCAAATGAGCTTTGAGCAATCATCTGGACAACCTCTCTTTGTTGTGAGCATCAAAAACAAGAACTGCACCTTTCTGGATGGTGAAACCATGTCCAAAACTGAGTATGCTTCTGCAGTGACCACTATTCCACTTGATATCAAGCTCTGGCACAGGAGACTCACCCACCACCACCTGGCTAATATTAGGACAATGCTAAAGTGCCCTCTCATCACTGGCATGACTGTGGATTCACCCATAAAGCCAGATCCAGTCTGTAAACCATGCTTAGCAGGCAAAATGCACTTGAATTCATTTCCCAGTTCAGAATGGCATGCTTCTTGACCTCTAAAACTCATCCACAGTGATGTACACCATATAGGACATGCATCATTCTCTAGGTACAAGTATTGGGTCACCTTCATTGATGATTTTTTGAGATTTTGCTTCATTTTGCCTTTTAAGACCAAATCAGACATCTTTGAGGCCTTTAAGTCATTCAAAGCATTTGCAGAGAATCAGAGCAAGCAGAAAATCAAGATATTGCATGACAACAAAGGAGGGGAGTATATGAGCAAGTCACTCCTTGATTTCACCACTCAGTGCAGCATTCTACACCAACACACAGTCAGGAATCACCCCCAACAGAACAAAGTAGCTGAAAGGGTGAATAGGGTGCTGTTTGAGAGGATTACTGTGATGTTAGATGAATTTGGACTGCCCCTAGCATTCTGGAGCAAAGCTCTCACCTCTTTGATGCATGTATGGAACAAGTGCCCCACTAATGTCATTCAGAATGCAATGCTGTATGAACTGTGGCATAAGTGCAAGCCAGATGTGTCCCACCTGTGAGTTTGGGGCTCTACAGCTTATGTGCATGTCCAGAAGAACAAGAGGCAACCATTGGAGTCATATATGGAGAAATGCATTTTCATAGGCTATTCTAAAAGCTACAAAGGCTGGAAATTCTACAACCTGACCTCAAAGTGCATAGTCATCTCAAAAAGAGCTAATTTTGACAAGAGGTACTTTCCAATGTCTAAATGACCCACCACCACATCCCCCACCTCTCCCAAGAAGCCTTACACCATCCCATCACCTCCTACACCTCCAAAATAGCCTGAGCACTACTCTTGGCCCATATCTGACTCAAAAAGTGAATTTGAGGACTCTTTGGATCAGAGGAAAGATATTAAGCCAATGACTGCTTCAGAAGCTCCTCCTAATGATAATATTGTGCCATTGGATGCTGAACCACCAGAGAGACCTGTCTTACCTGTAGGAATTGGTACTAGACTGCTCAGACATGCTAGAAACAAGCTTAAAGAGTGGTGGAGGCTATCCCCTGCACAGATTATCAATTCGGATGATTCTGAGAGCAGTGATGACAAATTGGCCATGTCTAGTGCCATTTCCACAGAACCAGCCACTTTTGCTGAAGCCATGTACTGCTCTGATGCAGACAAGTAGTATCAAGCAGCTATAAAGGAGTTGGGAGTGCATCAGAGCAATGGGACTTGAAAACTCATTCCCAAAGCATCTGGACAGCAAGTTATTGGCTCAAAGTGGATATTCAAGCTCAAGCACAATGCTGATGACTCCATAGATTGCTACAAGGCTTGTTTGATGGCCAAAGACTATAATTAGTGTTCTGGTTTTGACTATATCAAGATCTTTGCCCCCACAGTCTGCCTTTCCTCTATCAAAGTCATCCTTGCATGACCTCTATTTGCACTCTATTGATATCTTGCATGCATATCTCAATGGTGAAATGGATTGTAAAGTCTATATGGTGCAATCTGAGGGCTTTATTGAAGGCAACAATGTCTGCTTGCTTCAGAAAGCAATCTATGGCAGCAAACAAGGGGAAAACCACTGGAATAAGAAGATTTGCACAGTATTGGGCTCTTTAGGCTTCAAATAGACATATTCTGACACTAGCATCTTTATTTATGCAAAGGAAGATATCAGAGTTATTCTGCCTGTCTTTGTGGATGATATGACTTTTGCTTTGGCCTCTACCACTGCTATTAACTCTCTGATCATGCAATTGAGCCAGCACATCAAAATTCACAATTTAGATGCCATAACTTAGCTTTTAGGCATCAAAATAGACTAAAATCGCTCAAAATGCTTCCTTTTCATCTCTCAACAGCACTATGACTTGAATATACTTGAGAGATTTGGTATGGCAGACTGTAAGCCTGTTTCCACTCCAATGCAGCTCAATTTGTGCCTTTCTCACTCTCAAAGCCCATCTATGCCTCAGAAAGTCAAATTTATGTGCTAGGTCCTTTATCAGGCTGCAGTAGGTGCACTGATGTATCTAGCCACAACCACTCAACCAGATATCACCCACACTATTGGTATTTTGGCCAGATTCAACTTGAATCCTAGTTGGACTGATTGATTGGCTGTCAAGCACTTATTGCACTATTTGAAGGGCACCAGTGACTACTTTATCACCTATGCATCTAATTCATCATCCTCAGAGCCATTCTTAGCCTTCTCTGACACAGATTATGGTGGTTGCAAGGATTCTGGATGCTCCACTGATGGTTATCTTGTTAAGATTGGTACTAGTGCAGTTTCTTAATCTTCTAAGCTGCAAAGCATGATTGTGCTATTTACTACTGAGGCAGAGTACATGGCAGCTGTTGAGGGTGGAAAGAAGATCAAATGGCTATGCAAACTGCTCTCAGAATTTGATATCCCTGTCTCTGGTGCTTCTACTCTCTATATGGACAACTAGTCTGTGATTTTTATGGCAAAAAATCCAGAGCATTATGATATTGCAGACTTCTGAATGCTATACTGCCAAACCACCATCTAACCCATTGGTCAACCTTGATCTCTTGCTACAGGGCTAAACCAGATGTCAGGGGAGAGGATGCTGGGACAGCTAAGAGGGGGATTGAATAAAAGAGGGGATAAATGTTGTGGAGACCCACTATAATGAGAACTTCTAGAGAACTATTGCATCCCTATGATAGGCATAGCACTATTGTAGCTAGCATCTGTCTCTCTTCTAACACTATAATCCTATGATCACAGCATAATTGTATTTAGCTCTTGGGGCAAGGGTTCTAAGCCTTGAGTAATTGCATGGCTGATTCCAGATTGCCAGCCTTGATAGCTAATCTAGAGTGCCACCCTATATCACAGCAGGTGTCTATGCCTTAACTGGATCTTTGTATGGACCAAGGTGCTACTGATACTAGATCTAATAATATAAAGGTCAATGGCAGTGTAAGCCTAATTGACCTGCAGGTATATCATCATCTTAAGTAAGGCTTCACTTTTGAGTCACATGGGTTATCTGAAATATAAACTGAAAATCTTGGCTGCTACAATGGCAAAGACTGTTAGTTTAATACAATGAATGGATTGCATACCGCAAGACTAGGTTCTGATCTTGATATGGGATATGAACTTGCTGGCTAGACTAGAGAGGGAGAAGGGATGGTTTTATCTCCAGACTGCCTCACTCCTGAGCACCATTGCTGGCAGGTGGGTAAATAGCTGTCTGCTACTTTACTAGGCCACCTTTGCAGGCAGAGTAGAAGAGGTAACAAGTGGATTAGGCTGAAAGAATATCAGCCAACTCATAACTCCTTATATATGGTACATGATAGTGCACAAACCAAGCTGTGATTGTCTAGAGTATATGGTAATTAATGAGACTGTAGCTAGGGTATAGAATAGAGTTCATGAGTGAAAGATAAGGTATGCTTTTGAGAAGATCAGAAATGAGGAAGCATGCAAGAAGTAATGAAATGGAGATTGATCACAAAGTGTGACTGATCAAGGAATGCAATCATGGCAGAGATCCCATCAAGAGTTCTGCAGGGTTTTGAGTAATTGTACTGATCAAAGGGTAATGGTGGTAATGAAGAAGGCATGGTAGCCTGTAGGTGATGATCATGAATGAAGTGATTGGTGTGATGTCATGAAGAAGTGAAGAGTTGTGATAATGTGAAGATGTGACAGGGTGAGGGCATAAAGGTGTGAAGGGACAAAAAGGTCATATGATTAGGGAAAAAGAAAGGTCATGAAAATTGCATGTACAATTCCCATATCATAACACATGGTAGGATGAAGCAGCTGGACTTGTGCCACTTCTGGCTGAGAGATGCAGTGGAGGACAAGGCAATTTCTCCACATTTTGTATTTACAGAAAATCAAACAGCTGATCTATTCACCAAGAGCCTGTCTAAATCAAAAGTAGTGCATTTCTGCTCACTTATAGAACTTGGGCAGCCAGAGGGGAGTCAGTGACTTGCAGAGGTGCAGAGTCAGGGGGAAGTGTTAGTATTGGTGCCCTTCAACCTTTTATATTGTCTATTTCACATTCATTGCTTTTTTAACACTTATTGCACTCTTAGCATTCACTGTGAGTGCATTCCAGCTAATTTAGCTGTGTTTTGTGTTATGTCTATTTGTTTGTGGTGTTTACCCTTTGTATGTGCTCAGTGTTACTTTTTCCCTTAGTTTCTAATACTGAGCACAAGGTATGTGATATATTACTTACAATAGATTAGTTTCTAACACTAAGCACAAGTGGTGAGCTTAATATTATGTGCATGTTCAGAAGGACAAGAGGCAATCACTAAAGTCTCATATGGAGAAATGCATCTTTATAGGCTATCCTGAAGGCTACAAGGGCTGGAAATTCTACAACTCAATCACAAAGTGCACTATTATCTCAGAAAGAGCCAACTTTGATGAGAGGTACTTCCCATTGTCCAAAAGATCCACCACCACATCTTCTACTTCTCTAAAAAAGTCTAACATCACCCTTGTGCCTTCTGCACCTCCAGAATTACCTGAACATTACTTTTGGCCCACATTTGACTTAGAAAGCAAATTTAAGGACTCTCTGGATTAGAGGGGAGTTATTGAGCCTGTGGCTGCTCCAGAAGCTCCTCCTGATGGTAATATTACACCATTGGATGCTGAACCACCACAGAGACCTGCCTCACCTGTAAAAACTGGTGTTAAACTGCCCAGACATGCTAGAAACAAGCCCAGAGAGTGGTGGAGGCTGTCACCTGCACAGATTATCAATTTGAATGATTTTGAGAGCAGTAATAATGAATTGGCCATGTCTAGTGCCATTTCCACAAAACTGGCCACTTTTGCTGAAGCCATGTGCTGCCCTGATGCAGACAAGTAGTACCAAGCAGCTATAGAGGAGCTGGAAGTGCATCAGAGCAATGGGACTTGGAAACTCATTCCCAAAGCATCTGGACAGCAAGTTATTGGCTCAAAGTGGGTATTCAAGCTAAAATGCAATGCTAATGGCTTCATAAACTGCTATAAAATGCAATTGGTGGCTAAAGGCTATAATCAGCATTTTGAATTCAATTATATTGAGATCTTTGCCCTCACAGTGCACCTTCCCTCTATCAGAGTTGTCCTCACTTTAGCAGCTATCTATGACCTCCATCTGTGCTTTGTTGACATCTTGCACATATATCTCAACAGTGAAATGAACTGTAAAGTCTACATGGCACAGTGTCATATACCATATTTCAAGTCAACTCCAGTATCTCTGTTTTCCTCTGTCTCTTCTGTACTTACTCCACTTTGGACTTGTACTTAGTAATTCTCTTTGACTCTGTTCTCTTACATTCTTATACATTACTCATATCTTATGTTCTATTTCTTGCTTAGTTAGAACTCTAATACTGGTGCTCACTTAGGAGTACAGCTCTGAGGCTGTGCTTCAGCATAATCTTACCTCCAACCCCTCCAGTATATAGTATGACCCAACTCCAGACTTAGTCATCTGAGTTCCTCCATATATAAACTCTATAGTCACATTTTATATATCTTAGTCTGAAATCAACTTAACTTAATATTCTCCTCACTTGCCCTTCAAAGTTATAAATTGACTTCCCATCACACTTATCCTCTGATCTTTGACCCTTTGTAAATTCAGGACACTGAATTCTTTACAAAAGTGCACCACATAAGGTGAAGCCAAGTCTCATTTGACCCCCTTAACTTTGGACCTTTGGAATTCCCCTCAGAGCATGTTCATTTGTGTTTAACATATAGCCTGAAGGCTTTATTGAAGGCAACAATATCTGCTTGCTGTCATATACCATATTTCAAGTTAACTTCAGTACCTCCATACCACCTCCATTATACCTTTGGTTCATCTTCCTCCATCTCTTCTGTACTTACTCCACTTTAGACTTGTACTTAGTAATTCCTTTTGACTCTGTTCTCTTATGTTCTCATATATTACTCCTACCTTATGTTCCATTTCTTGCTTAGTTAGAACTCTAATACCAGTGCTTGCTTAGGAGCACAGCTTCAAGGCTGCACTTTGACACAGTTTTACCTCTGACCCCTCTAATATATAGTATGGCCTGACTCTGGACTTAGTTATTTAAGTCCCTTTGTATATAAACTCTGTAGTCACATTTTATACACCTTAGTTTAAAATCAACTTAACTCAACACTCTTCTCATTCATTCTTCAAAGTTGTAGATTGACTTCCCACCACACTTACCCTCTGACCTCTGACCCTCTATAAATTTGAAACACTGGATCCTTTACAAGAGTGCACCACATAAAATGAAGCTAAGTCCCATCCAACCCTCTCAACTCTGGACCTTTAGAGTTCTCCTTAGAGCACATTCACCCATGTTTAACAGTATTTCAGACTTACCACTTGTATCGAATCTTTACTCATGACAACCAATGCTACTCAAGTTACCAGATTGCATACTCACACAATTGCCAATCCTCCACCTTCTCCCCAATTCAATCCACTCAATGCCTTTAGTAGCAACTGCTAAGGTCCCGACTTCATAGAGCAATTTCACAGCTTCTCTGTGTGATGGAATGCTCCCTCCCTATCTCAAGTGTGCACACCTCCTTAGTCTTCCATACCTCAAGTGTGCATACAGGAGCTAGATGATGAAGAAGAGCTTTCCATTGATCTCTCTTTCCATACATCAAGCAATCGAGGCAATTCTGGGGGTCCGAATCAGCCCAGAGGTGACCTCTCTGATGATTTCAACTACCCTGAGAATGACCTCGACCCCAACTCCTCTAATAAAGAAGAATGAGTTCCACAAGATACATTGGCCAGTTTGATTAGTGCTATTCAAGCCCTCACCCATTCTTTTTGCAAAAAAACCTCTGAAACCTCACAATAGACCAAAGTTCAAGAACTGGATCAGTTTAATAGGACAGACTTCCACAAATTCCAGGTCTTTCTAGTCTAATGCAAGCTCAACTTCCAAGATTGCCCCAAGGCTTTCACCTCTAACCATGCCAAGGTCACATTTGCCTAGTCATATCTAAAGGGTATGGTATTAAAGTGGTTTAAACCAGACCTCCTCCAAATGAAAGACCCTGTGCTCCATTCTTTGTGAATGAACAATTGTTAGGAGTTTGTTCTGGAGTTACAGACAAACTTTGGATTGCACAACCTTATCAGAGATGCGGAGCACCAACTTGACCATCTATCAATAAAGAATGGTTAATGCATTAACAAATATGTTGTCAAATTTAATAGGATTACCTCCCAAGTCTGGAAATACAGCAAAGATGCTCTTTGACACCACTTCTACAATAGTTTTTCAGACTGCATCAAGGATGAAATCTCTTGGGTTGGCAAACCCCTCACACTCTCCAAACTCTATCAACTCACCCACTCCATTGATGCCTGTTATTGGGAACACAAGTTGGAGATTAGCCATCAGGTAAAATCCACTGGCAACTCTCCTAAGGCATCCAACAAACCTTTCAACTCTGACACCTCTGGCTTTGGCTTTTCTAAGGAGTCCAAAAAGAAGTCCAATAAGGCTTCCACCACATCTGGAGCCTCCACTCTTTCCAAGCCAGACCTATCTTTCAAGCTAGGCAAGGATGGCAAGCTCATAGTGGCTGAGCATAAATGCCACTTTAACAACAACCTCTATATATTCTGTGGCCAAGCAGAATATCAGGCTAAAAAGTGCACAAAGTCAACCTTTTGTGCAGTCAAGGGCTGTGCAGTCAAAACTCCAGAAGCAAAACTGAAGGCCTCCTCCAAGACAAAAAAATAGTCTGTGACTTTCATAACTCTGCACAGACAGGAGGTTGTATTGAACCCACCTATGCATCAAAGGAGCTTTGTCTCAATGCGTCCACTCTTTCAGACCCCAGATCTCTCATGCCATCCATTTCTCTTGTATTATACAACATCCCATCTTTTTCAGCATTAATAGACTTTGGCTTCTTTAATTGTTTTATAGATACCACATTTGTTAATAAACATAAACTTTCAACCTACTCCATTCCTCCACTCTCACTCTGTTTGTTTGACAGAATCTTGAATTCCACCATCACTTAAGCTTTCAACCTCTCCATCCACTTCCCCTCTGGTGATATTACTCCAATAACATTTTATGTTACTCTATTGGATGGCTCATGTTCAATTGTTCTAGAACACAACTGGCTGACCTGCTTTAATCCATTGATTGACTGAATTTCAAGTAGTATTTCATTCCAAGCACTAGAATCACCTGTGTCAGTAACCCTAAGCTCAACTCCACAGCCTTCAGACATCTCTCCTCCAGCTAACCTCATCCTCTCCAATATACTAAGTTTTTCTGAATACAAGGCCCTGCATATTGCACTCATTAATACACCTGCCTTTGTACTCGCATGTCACCTTCACAGCTCAGTGCAGTTTGCAATGACACTTCACCCACCCGAAAGTGACTTCCACTCCACCTCCATCACCTCTGAACCAGTCAACCTCTTTAGAATTCCTTCAGAATATCATGATTTCACAGATGTATTCAGCAAAAGCAAGGCATTCTAGCTTGCTCCACATCATAACTTCAACTTAAAGATTGACTTGAAAGAAGGGGCATCCCCTCCAGTAGGCACCACTTACTCCCTCTCACCCTCCAAACTTGAGTTTCTTCAGACTTTTCTTAATGAACACCTTGCCAATGGTTTTATCTGCCCATTCTCCTCCACTTATGCTACTCCTGTTCTTTTTGTTCACAAAAAGGATGGTTCCCTCCACCTTTGTGTAGATTTCCATGGACTCAACAAGATCACAAAGAAGAACTGCTACCCACTCCCTCACATCTCTGACCTCCTCAATATCTCAAGCTGTGCCCATATATATACAAAACTCAATCTCTAACATGCATATCATCTGATCTGCATCACTAATGAAGATGAGTGGAAGACCTCCTTCTGCACACACTATGGGTCATATAAATGGCTTGTCATGCCATTTGGTCTTATCAATGCCCCTATGGCATTCCAGTAGTTTGTAAACTCAATCTTTACAGATCTCCTCAACATCTCTGTCATTATGTATCTCAATGATATCCTCAACTTTTCAGAAGACCACGTGAAACACAAAAAGCATGTTTAGAAAGTTCTCCAACACCTCTGAAAGCATGAACTTTATGCCAAGCCTAAGAAATGTGAATTCCACACCAACTTAACTGAGTATCTTGGGTACCAACTCTCTTCATCTGAACTTACCATGTCCTCTAATAAGATGAAGGCCATCATTGATTGGTCTAAGTCTTATAAGGTCCAGAACATTCAGTCATTGCTTGGGTTTGCTAATTTCTATCGGCAATTCATCACCAATTACTCTGAGCTGGTTGTTCTACTCACACACCTCACTCACAAAGGAACATCATGGAATTTTGATGAAGACTGTCACTCTATCTTCCAGCATCTTAAGAATGCTTTTATCTCTGCTTCTATTCTCACCCACTGGGTCCCCAACACTCCACTAATCATCAAGACAGATGCCTCCAACTATACCATTGCTGGCATCCTTTCTCTCTACTGTCTGGACGATGAAGTCTGCCCAGTAGCATACTACTCTCACACCCTCTCTGCTTCAGAGCTCAACTATGATACTTATGACAAAAAGCTGTTTGCCATATTTGAGTTCTTTTAGACTTGGTGGCATTATCTCGAGGGCTCTGGAACTCTGGTTGATGTAGTAATGAACCACAAAAACTTAGAGTATTTTACCACAACTAAGCTCCTTACTTGGCACCAAGCCCAGTGGTCAGAGTTTCTCTCCCAGTTCAATATGATAGTCCATTTCTGTCCTGGAAAATTAGATGCAAAGCCTGATTTCCTTACTAGATGCTGGAATATCTATTCCAAAGAGGGGGATAGGGACTATGCTCTTATCAATCCTCAGAATTTCTGCCCCATCTTCACTCAAGAACAACTTGCATTGTCTCTTAGAGCATTATGTTTAGCAGCTCCAGTCTTTCAAACCAGTTCACTATTCAATATCAAATTCTTATACAATGACATTCTCTCTGCTCTCCACTCTGACCTCATTGTATCTCTCCACATGTCCTTCCCAAAACCCTCTGACTCTTGCTGGTCTGTCAACTTCAATGGCTTCCTATACCTGGATGAATATATCTACATCCCTGATACCAATGACCTTCACCTTTGCATCCTCCACTACAAGCATGACCATCCACTCTTCAGTTACTTTGGACAAAATCAGACTTTAGAGTTAATTTGTTATGAATACACCTGGCTGGGCATCCAGACCTTTATAAAAGAGTATGTTGCATCTTGTACAGCCTGCACTTGAGCCAAGATATCAAAACACAAGCCCTATGGGCTACTCAAGCAACTTCCCATTTCTGAGAAGCCATGGAACTCAATTTCCATGGACTTTATTGAGCAACTACCTCTGTCCTCCAGTCACACTGCAATTCTCATCATTATAAACAGACTGTCCAAACAATGCATATTCATACCCACTGATGACAAGATGACATCCCTGAAGTTAGTCAAGCTCTTTCTCCATGTCTTTTCAAAGCATGGAGTTCCCTCTTACATCACCTCTGACCAAGGCTTGAAGTTTGTCTCCCACTTCTTCCACTTACTAAATAAAGCTCTCAACATTCACCTCCACTTCACCTCCAGTTATCACCCAGAGGGCAACAGACAAACAGAGCGAATGAATCAAACATTAGAGCAATATCTCAGGATCTATTGTAACTACCAGCAAAACAACTGGTCTGAACTTCTGCTCCTCACAGAGTTCACATACAACAACACTTTGAACACCATCACTGGTATGTCTCCATTCTTTCCTAACAAGGGTTATCACCCCAACATTGCTGTACATCCTAAGCAAGACCTAACCTCTGCCTGAGCTCAAAAGTACTCCATTGATCTTGACTCCCTTCACCAACTCCTCCATAAAGAGATAGCCCTAGTCCAGCAACATTATCAAGGCCCTGCAGATGCTAAATAAACTCCAGCACTGGACTTCAAAGTTGGTGATTAGGTTTTTGTCAAGGCCAAATACTTTAGTACTATGCATCCCTCCAAGAAACTTTTCAAAAAGAACCTAGGACCTTTCAATATCATTGCACAAGTAGGTGCACTTTTCTTCACCCTCTATCTCTAGAAGAGCATAAAGTCTATACATTTAGTCTTTCATGTCTCCCAAATAGAATCTGTTCATGCAAACAACATCTCCAATTGCACACAACCACCTTTGCCCTTAGTTGAAATAGATGGTGAGCCAGAATACAAAATCTTAGAAATTCTAGATTCAAAGGTAGACTGTTGAAGAAAAAACTGCAAGCTTCTGTATCTGGTCCATTGATTTGGGTATAAAGGAACTAATGAAGAAACCTTGTGGTTACTAACAATAGAATTGGACCATGCCTTGGAGCTCATCTTGGACTTCCATCTCTGGTATCTGGAGAAGTCTGGATCTTATTACACTTGATGAGAACAAGTAGACTTATATTGAAGGTGACTATTTATGGGATCTCTACATCATGAATCCCTTTGGACAGGTCCTCTAACACATTTGACACATCTCTGTCCCTGCCTTTTCCCTTGTCATCTCCCTCTTTTCCCTCTGTCTCCTCCTCACTCTCATTCTTGTCATTGGGATAAACCTCCAAAGTCTTGAGGTCCACCAATGTTTCCACCATATGGATTAGATGGTCCAGCTTCCCCACAACTGCTTTCTGGTGGCCAGTGATTACCCCAGCAATTAGCACTGTGCACTTTCTCATTTTCGCCCTATTGGCAGATTCCTCCAACTAAACCTTCTTCTGGGGCACCTCCATCTCCTCCTCATCAACCACCTTTTGCTTCCTCTTCACCTCTGTCTTCTCCTTCCCAGATCACTCACACCATGCCTTGACCCTCCAGTACTTCATACATGATGTTGACTTCTCTAGATCCAGGGTACACTTCAACCTGCAGTCCCTATACCTCCAGCACTCTAAAGCTACCTCCACCTGCTCCTTTCTCTTCCCCTTGCTGAAGCTCTGCTTCACTGCCACCTGCTCTGCCTATTTTCCATTAGCACCACCCATTTGCAACATGTGTTGTGAACTTATGAATATACTCTCCCTGATCATGTGACTTTCCTATCCCTTCACATTATCACACCCTCACCTTGTCATGTCTTCACATCTTTACTCTCATTACATCTTCACAACATTACACCAATCATCAATCTCTCTCTGATCATCACCTACAGGCATTCTTGCCTTCTTCATATATGATCATTCCTTCGATCAGTACGATTATCCCTAATGAACCCTGCAAGATTCTAGATGGATCTCTGCCATGATCCCTTCCCTAATCTTTCACACTTTGTGATCAATCTTCCATTTCCCTTTATTGCTACGCCCTTTCATTCTGATTTTCTCAGAGCTAGCCTTACTTTTATCTCGAGGTTGCCTCACCCGCACCTCACGGACCTAACCCTTTACCATAGTACTATACACAATAATACCCTATACCCTAGATACAGTCACAGCTTGGTCTGTGCACTTCCTGTAATCATATATAAGGGGTTGTGAGTTGGCTGATGTTTCCTCAGCCTAATCCACTTGTTATCTCTTCTACCCTGCCCTTATCAATGGCCTAGTAAAGTTAAGCATGGCAAGTAGCAAAGCACTATTCACCCACTTGCCAGCAATGGTACCTGGGAGTGAGACACTTTGGAGATAAAGCCAACCCTCCACTCCCCCAGTCCAGCCAGATATTCAAGCTCATATCCCAGAAAGATCTTATCCCAGATCAACCAGTACACAACACACTCATTAGTGTTTACTAATTTATTCCAGAGCCTTTGTGGCTACGAGGCATCGCACCTTAAGGGTGATACCCTCCAGACAATCACACGATTACCCAAGTACCCAGATGTGGTACATATACGATTACGCTGTCAGATAGCTGCCAGTGTTAGGAGGAAGACAGAGCACTGTTGCAAGAGTACAGTTGCTACTATAGCAGTGCAATAGTCTGCTAGAAGATCTTGTTGTAATGGGCCCTACTCTGCCATTAGCCCCTTCTCTCATCCTGTATTCCTCTCTCTGCTGTTCCAGCACTCTTCACCCTGACATTTTATGGTTCCACCCTGAAGAATGTATGCCAAGTCACCCGACAGGACCTCAGAGTTAGATTAGGCAGTGTAGCTCATTTGCAGTCACAACACTTGGATTAGGCTATTAACTGTCCCGCAACTTGAAGAGGCCACATGTCCATCATCCCAACCTTTCTTAGCTGCAAAGCCCTAGTCCTCAAGGAACACTGACACAATCATTCATTATACCCACATACACCATCACATCCAAACCCAACTCACGTTACTGCTCATGCCAGTATACGATAATGCACCTGCTGAGGCATTACAATATGAAGAGCTTATAGCTTCCATAGACCATCGAGCCTTTGCTCCAGTCGTCCACGATTCAGAAAAGAAGATCCTGTCTCTGTCTTAAATGTTACCCCAGCATTTACTATTCCTCATCTATCTGCCATACCCAATAATGATTTTCATGTAACACAAATCATATGTCATTGATCTCTCATGCCAAGATAAAGAGATTAGTAGTTCTTTCAAGACTCTAGTTGACAATGAAGTTCAATTCAGAAATGCCTTGATGAAGTTGGAACATGATATGGCAACAGTATGCCCTCTATTCCAGTGGAATCATGATATCAAGCTTCAAAAGAAGAATTGAATCAATCCAACACTATACTTAGTCCAAGAGGAAGAATGAAACCCTTTGTGTCTCTATGATGATGAAGAAAGAATCTGCTAGAGGTTATTCTGTGCCTAAGCAATGATTCAGTTAAAGGTCTCAGTATACATCCTTCGAGATGATGGTTACAAGTCACAGAATCAGCTGACGCTTTACTTGAATTGTCTACAACATTGCTCACATCATCTCAGAAGAACTATTGAGTGCAATACTTATGATCAAGACAAAACTTTGTTCATCATCAAGCGATCTGCCAAAGTGTCATAGAATTGACAAAAGATGCATGGCTTCAGATCTAAAACAAGGAGTGCTTAATTCTCTGATCCAAGTTAAGTCTTGATATGAAGTCACTTACACTGACAAGTTCTGGTAACAAGAAGCAAGAAATTTATTACAACCTCACAAGATTCTATTCGACAACATCTATTCTTTTTCAACTCCCTCATTTGCATTCCCTCATTGACATCTCCCATTGATGACATCATCATTATGAAACCTACCCCTATCCTTAGTCTCTGTCCAGAGAAGATATTAAAAGCTTCACAAGCAAGGATAAAGAAGAAGTACAAGAGAATCCTAGAGTTTTTTTTTAGATCCAAGAACAATGAAGACCTTCACTCTGAGTAGTCCTAGCCAAAGCTTAGCTAACACCTAAACACCTATGGGAAGCCTGGTTGAAAAAGTACTTGGTGAAATCAAGAACCATAGCTTCAAAAGTGGTGGAAGAAGCAAAGCCCAAAGCGAAGATAATGTTAGAAGGTTCAGTCAATCAAAGAAAAGAATTGAAGAACTTGAAGATGATCAAGTTTTCCTTCTTTGTTATCACTCAATCCGCTGTAAGGAACCGATGTTCCTTATAGTGGTATAGGCCTATTTTATCATCTGGATACCCAGTCCAGGTTGTCCCCACTTGCCCCCTTCACAGCCATGTGTCCACCATATGTCCGGACTGGTCCAACACGTCCAGACCGGTGCAATACATCCGGACCGATGGAACTTGACCATGCAACCATAGTTCATGTCCCCAAGAAGTCCCCTGTCTAGTAAATCTTTCGGTAAATGACCCCTTTTATTTCCCCTGACTTACAACCATGCTACATATGTCCGGACCACCATCAGACATGTCCGGACCACTGGTATGTATGTCCGGTTCTACTACATTTCATTTACTGGTTACTTTATATGCTTTTTATACATCTTTTTCACTGATTTTCATTGCATTTGCATCCAGACACTTTTTATTACCTACGCATCGGTCATTACATTGCTTACATAAGTCCCGGGTATGCCCGGACTATAAACAGGTGTATGTACACTCGATATACAGTTCCCTTTCAACTGAAAAACTACGAATTCATCAGATCTGCACCCAGCATCATTATTCTTCAGTCCTGGTCATTGAAACATACATCTGGACACTCTATTTTCATCATTCTACCCTCCGGACACTTCACACCTGGACCTACTGCCTATAGAGCTTAGGAGTAGACATTCAGTACCATCTATTAGAAGGGAAAGTAAGTCCGGAGCTTTACCTTTCTTTTTATACTCTTCTTGAATCCCTTTGGGACAAGCCTATCGTTCCTTCACCCCTACTACTGATGCTCCTTGTACACACTAAGGGGTTATTTTGTTTTACAACTGGAGCCCACCACGAGGGATTCAGCTGAGTCGAAAAGAAGGTCACTCAGGCAAAACCCCAACCATCAGAAGCACCGGTTTACTCAACCAGCATTGTAAGCATCACATATTGAAAGACTGACCCTGTTTCTAGACCATCCGAAGTAGCAGCAACAAAGGGTCTGAGCTTGGATCACATAGCCTAAATGTCCGGGTAACTATCTGAAGCATACCACTAACATTATTCAGGTACCTAAACCTCTTCTAAAGTGCCTCAGGGTCGCTTAGGCAACATCTGATGACTACCAACCCTTCATTTCCAACCCAGTCATTCCCTGTACATAATCCTTACGACACTGACTCTATTCAATGGCCAGCTATGTTCAGATGCTGCTTTAAGGAACAACAAGTGCCTCTAAATTTGATGGAAGGACCCCCTCACTCCTTCCATGCTATTTAGAAGATATCAACTGCTTGAGCACTGCTGCTGGAATCAACACAGCTGAGAAGATCAAAGCGGCTATTCGATATGCAGATCTAGACAAAGCAGAACTATGGGAAATGCTTCCAGAAGCCTCAGATAATGCCACAGCAAGCTGGGATGCATTTGTTACTGCAGTTAAGGAACTATATCCTGGATGCAAGGATACAAAGCAAGTAGATTCTCTAGATATCCCTGCTGACCTCAAGTTTC